>OX388319.1:12467378-12662140 GCA_947579605.1 Athripsodes cinereus | reverse complement strand
GTTGCGTACCACTGAACTGAATTTAAAAACGTTTTATCTAATTATTTACTGTATATGGCCATAGGGCCATGGCTGCTTGCGTACCACCTTAATAATTGTCGCATACCACGCGTACCATAGTTAGGGAATCACTGGTATAAAGAAAATAATAATACATTTCACATTGACGTATAAACTATAGAAATAATAATATTCTTGAAAATATTCTCATTCCTATTTTCCCTCTTGGACAAGCAATCCTCTTTAGAAAATAATAAGAAGACATTGAAGGAGACCCACCGACCACCCGGATAGCGCAGAAGTCTGGGGACTTCCATTTATCCGAATTCTACACTACACAAATTTTGTCCATACCGGAGGCGCCATAGTGGGCAGCCTGAGGGGCTGGCCGGCCAAAAAAAAAACCCCCATGTGTGGAATCTTTTGACTACACTCCTTCGATGTCCCTCTAGCCGAGAGAAGCAAAAACATTCACAATATAAAACTAACAATACATTTACAAAGGTATTCCCTAACCCAGAAAAACAAATCAACATTCAAAATAAAATAAAAACAAAAACAACAAGAAAAAATTTAAGAAAACAAAGAGAAAATAAAAATGAGCAGAGAGCCGAGTTGAGGTGTCCGGAAACTTCTTTTGGTATTCATGCCGGTGAACCCGAGGGTCGCCGGTGCCGGAGTCTTCGTAGACACGCTTCCCTCCCCAAGGGACATCCCTCCCTGACCTAAGACTCTCCACCAAGGGAGACAGGACAGCACAAAAAACGAAGAAACAAGTTCGCCCGCGACAGCCACGATCACACAAGGCAAAATCAACCATCAAGCTCATCCAGGTAAGCCGGGGGTGAGCCCGGCTCACGCAGAAGGTCCCACCGAGACACCCAGACATCCGCAAACTCCAAGAAAGCTCTGAAATTTCTCGGACAAATCATTAATTCCCCAGACCAAACGGGTCTGGGAGTATCATCACTCAAGCTATCAATCATTACATCCCTCGCATCCGTCATCATTGGGCATTCCCACAGGATATGCCCCGCAAACTGAGCTCCCGTCCCACAAGCACACCACGGGTCGTCCGTCAGCCCTAACTCAAAGAGCTTGGCTTTAAGCTCCCCGTGTCCCGTTACCAACTGCACGGCAAAGTGATTGAAAGACAGGAAGCGCCTTTTAATCCTCTCTCTTACATCCGGAAGAAAATCGTAGACAAGTCTAGCGGTTCTCCCCCGGTCCCATCTTTCCTGCCACACATCCAAAGTTCTTTCTCTGATTTGGCTGAAGGCCCTACTAATTCCCCTGTTCCCGGGTTCCGTCTGAACGGAAATACCAAGATGTTCAGTTCTACCATCCGCCATGATCTTACGCCTGGCTACACTGTCTAGGACTTCCAAATCAGCGGGTAGCACGCCAGCGATAACAGGAAGGCCATCGCTAGCGGCAGTACGATACGCACCTGTGACGGCGAGCAGCGGGAGTCTCTGTCCCCTCAAGACTGCCGTTGATACAGAGCCCACCGAAAGTCTATGTGACCAAACCCGAGCAGCGTACGTAACTTGCGCCACGTACGTCGCCCGATATATGGCCTTTACAGTCCCCGAACGCAGGCCCCATGTACCACGACTAAGTTTGCGAAGGGTGAAGAAAAGTACCTTCGCTTTCTCGGCAGTCGCTCTAACGTGTGGAAGAAAGGAAGAGCCCCTGTCCAGAACAACCCCCAAGTACCGGACTTCGTCGACCACCCTCACGGGTGTTCCACTCATCCGGAGAACCGTACCGGAGAACCGTAATTAGATAGATACTGGGTACTTGCGTTGAATTGGTTTATCATTATCTAAGTTCATTACTTTTGTTTGCACATTGTGTGTGTATTGTATATGAGTTTTTTTTATCGTTATTATTACTTTTTAGATTTCATACTTTGCCCGTCGATATTAAATTCATTCTTTGCACTTTGATAACGATACAATAGAATTATTTTGCGTTATCATCGACATGTTTTGCAAATATGTTTATCAAAATCATTATTAATCATTACTCACCTACTCTTATGTATTTTTTATTAGGTACTTGCATATTATTTTGTTTATGTATACTAATATTATAAAGAGGAAAGATTTGATTGTTTGCATTGAATAGGCTCCGAAACTTCTGAACCGATTTAAAAAAATCTTTTACTGTTGGGAATCTACACTATCCCCGGGTGACATAGGCTGTCTTATATTTTCAAAAAAAATAGGGATCCTTACTAAAACTATTTTTTGAAATACCTATCTACCCGTGGGTTCAAACCTTATAATATTATAGTAAATTAGAAAAAGCTCGTGAGTCAAAACTTTCTCAGAACATTCTAAGAAATAAGTTGTGTGGATCAAATTATAAGTAAATAAATATAACTAGGGTCGCCGACGTTTCACAAGTAGGTGGATATCATTTTGATGATTTATCTATAATTTGAAACATAGTTTGGTTTTTATTATAGGTTATCGCGATCTTTACCTAACTTATGTGGGAAGTAGGTACTCTACTGGTACAAGGATATGTATTTATATACCAGAGACGTGCTTTACATATAAGCAAAGAAGCTGGGTATTCTCTGGAATAGTTATGCAAAAATCATCTACTGTTAGTAGTGGTTTCTATACTTTAAGGTAGCTCAAGAACATAAGGAAAAATATATCAACCGACGGAGCTAAAACCACAATTAACTCATTCGTCGTATCACGATTGGATTACTGCAATGGCATCCTCGCAAATTTGCCACAATATCAACTCCAGAGGATTCAGTCCGTTTTTAATGCGGCTGCACGTTTCATTTATCAACTGAATCGCTCTTCACACATATCTGCCACCCTTCAATCTCTTCACTGGCTCAGATGTCCGGAGAGAGTCGAATTTAAAGTGTGTTTGACAGTATTTAAGGCACTTCATGCTATGGCCCCAGAATATATCATGGAACTCTGCGGTAGACAGGCGTTAAGTCATAGACAGACAACACTGAGGTCTTGTCAAGATACTACAACTAAATTGGAGGTGACTACTGTATCGAAACCAGTGTACGTGGAACGTGCTTTTGCAATATCTGCACCTGTAGTCTGGAACAGGCTTCCACAAATGATCAGAGAAACGCAGGACATATCTCGTTTCAAGAACCAACTGAAGACTTATCTATTCAAGAAATCTCACGGAATAATCCAGACAC
Organism: Athripsodes cinereus; assembly: GCA_947579605.1. NCBI lineage: Eukaryota > Metazoa > Arthropoda > Insecta > Trichoptera > Leptoceridae > Athripsodes > Athripsodes cinereus. Next base: position 12,658,944 of record OX388319.1, on the reverse strand, counting down.
AACCTTAGTTAGCAAAGAGCGCCCTTGAGGTGGATTTTTTTTCACAAAACGGCGCTTTACAAATCATCCAAATAATAATAATAATAATAATAAAAAACGATGAGATACTATACTAAATTCTTGTACTAAATTGAAAATTTATCAATTTTGTTACAAATGCTTGACCAATGTTGTTTCCATTGAACTGCAACATATGTCTTTCCGGTTTGAAAGCACAGAAATTGTATGAAATCGTATAAAACTTGATTTCAATAATGGAAAAATATTGAGTTGTAACATATATACAACTTTAAAAAATTTCAAGTCATGTGATAAGCATGACAGAGGAATTGGGAATGTTACCTAGGTTTAAAGAGTACTCTCAAGTCTAAGTCGATTCATAAGCGTCGAAACTCTGTGTTGTGCACTCCTTAAGGAAGTTCACATATGTATGTGTATCATATTATACAACATACCTACCTAGTTAATACCTATTCAAATAGGTTGACTATGGATGAGTGTGATCAATTGGAATGATTAATCTGGAGTAGTTCAAAATATGTTTGACATCTACACTCCAAGTAAGTTAAAAATCCAGTTCCCGACATCCAATTGTGTCAAAAAATTCCTAATAATGAGTGTAGTCCCGCCGTCATTGTTTTGTACCTACGGATGTGAGTCTAATAGATAAGCGTTTCGTAATAATATAATATTATGATAGTCCACAATTATTGTTTTGAAACGAATGACAATATATTATCATTGATTGGCAACTCCGTGTAATTACATAATTTATTTGATGTTATTTCGCTTACTAATTTTACATTATCACATTGTACCTATGATTTATACAATGTGTTTAGGTATATATTATTATAATACAATATGTTTATACAGTTTTATATTGAATGTATTGTGTGTTTTATTTTGTCGAGTACGTGGTTATTACACACTCATCGTTACTCTATTATTAGTACATAGGTACACAGAGGTGTTTTTTTTCTAACATCGTCTCTTAATGTTGTAGATAATATTATAATACATATATTATTACTGTATATTGTGGTGTGTTTATTGATTGTCGTTCTACGATAGAAGAGTTGTGTGGTATTTTAACGTCACGTGATATGTATATTGCGATTACTTAAAGTACACATACTTTTGATCCATTATGACTAATTAACCTCCGTTTTTTATTGCCCCACATACCGTTGTTGTACATGCGGTTTATGAATGGTGTTCATGTAGATAGTAAGCTGTATCTTGGAGTATATACAATTATCTATCACTGTTAGTACCTACCAGACCCCGTGCTAGAGTGAAAGACTCCTTGGACAAAATGTTCTACTGGGGTCCGTTTTCACACTAATAATATTTTATAAACATAACATTATATGTAACATATTATTAGGTCTCAGTTTTGAGAATTTCACTTGCCCTCAAAATGTTTATCCCATCCCCCTTTCACATTCTCATCAGGTTTTCAGTATATTATAAGAATTTGAAACGTTTCACGATCTCCCCGGTTTTGTTAAGGAATAATTCACAAATTTGCCAGAGGACGATTGCCCATCTTACTCAGGTTTTCTAAAATTCTACGCCCCCTGAAATTTAGCGCCCAGTCTACCCGTTTATTGTCCTAGTACACATCTGATAGTATCAAATACTTATTATAATACAATATATATCCTTAGATTAGCGCATATAAATTACATTTTGCTGAAGGATTAATTACAGTGAGTATGTTCATCTCGTTTTCACTCATGTATTTCCATGCTGTATAAATATTTTTCTATCGCACCGCTTAACATCAACTGGTTATTGTGTACGATATAACACTATAGATACTTATGTATAGCAGCATATTTAATAGTTCGTTGCTACACATCTCTATAATAATGGCATGGCAATGTGTTTTATGATAAAAATATTTGTGTTAGTGGTGGCTTGCTTGATTACTGAAACGCATGTTGCTCAGGCAGCCTGCTGTGTTATGTATTGCATATTGTAGTGAGGTCGTGTCTGAATTTGATCGTAATATTTGCAATAATATCATTAATTGACTATTAATGCACAAATAAATGTCATAGACATTGTCAAGGTTTGGTCAGTCGATATCTAGTTTCTTTACTCACTCGTCGCTGCCATAATACAGTACCCATATATATTGATATCTATTATCTGGTTCCACGCGACATAATATTCTATAGTTTTGAAGTTCTATCGCTTGTGTTGTCTTTCTATTATCTTGGTTATCGATTGATTCCTATGGAGAGGCCTTCAGGTTGGAAGTACATGAATCGACAAAACTTTGGACCCATCGGTAAGTGGAATATTTCAGCGTCCAACATCCGATTTGAATATCTCATTAATCATTTACATAATCATAATAGATAACAATTTATCATCAAAATCACGATGTGAAATTATTATTTACAAACAATAGACCATAGTATTGAAATAATCTTTGTTACTGATTCTTTTTAAACTTTTAAGTTAGTAAATGTATTATGTAACATGTCGCACGTTTATGTAGAAGCAAAAACATACATAATTTATTACCTATGATTTTTAGTGATTTTTACGAGCTTGGGTTACTTTAATTCATCATCATCATCATCATCATCATCGCCCTCAACGCTCCTCTCGGGAGCACAGGGCAGAAACCAGCCTCCTCCAATTGCGTCACCTCTTCCCACGACATTCCTTGCGCTCTGATATCGTTGTCATAGGACATATCGATATCAGAGAACTTTAATTGACTGAGAATAATTAAAGTTTTGGGTATACTGAAACTCTGACTAATATTGATTAGATGTATACTATAATTATATTCCCAAAACTTTAAAAATCAAATTAAAGTGATATATATTCAGGGCACGTAATATAACTTGTGTGCAGAATTTAATATTGCATTGAGTCAAGTTGATTTACCAGTCTGGTTTGTTGATAGTTTAATAATATTATTGGAGGTATGGATAGATACTAATTAAGCCTGGGTAAAGGTATGCAGATAATTGTTAGGTGTGTACTAGGTACACAGACCAAGTTTGTTGTTGAAGGTCAACTATGACTTGAAGCAGTTTCTAATATATTTGTTTGTGTATTGTTTCAGGGGAGAGAGCTAACTATGTGAATATCCCTCATGTAATTGCGATGGTTGGGCTCCCTGCCAGGGGGAAGACATACATCTCTAAGAAACTCTCCAGATATCTCAACTGGATAGGAATCAACACAAAAGGTGAGACACAACTTATACCTACTGTGATATTTCATTATTAATGTACCTTGTTAGCTGTCTAATTCAAATGAATATTTTTACGACCATAAGGACACTTTTGAAACAATTTTCTTCAAGACTTCAAGTGCTTTACCATAATATACGAAAAATAGGGTATGAAAAATTTGCTTGCGTAATTAACACCACGTGTACTTAATTGTAATCAATTAGTGTTAATTGTTTTGTATATGCGCGTCAGAATCCAAGTATTAATTGCTTTAGCATTATGTCAGTAGGGCTGTCTCCTACTTTATTGTTATACATTTGTTATAATATTGACCCCATAGAATATAGTACTTATACTTACCTTACTTACTATTATGAAATTGCATTTTATGTGAACTATGAGTACAAATAAGATTATCTCATTACATAGTATAGTGACACACATTTTTATTTTACTGTCCTGATTGATTTGATTTTCAAAAACTTTTAGTATATAAAGTTGAGTTATTCATAGATTTGCCATTTAAAAACTAAGAAAGTTTGTTAGAGCCTTAAATATTGATAATGTAAAGAATAGTTGGTAATTTGAAATTTTAATTCCTTTATCTTGATATTAATAATAAAAACAGACTTATTCTATTTTTCCCTATAATGTCTGAATTTTGTTCACAGCCAAGTATGTACATAATATATTGTTTTATTTTCATTACAGTGTTCAACCTAGGAGAGTATAGGAGACATGTAACAACTGCATATAAAAGTCACGAGTTTTTTAGACATGACAATAAAGAAGCGATGGCCATCAGGACACAGTGTGCCCTTTCAGCCCTTGACGATGTATGTCAATGGCTGGAAAACGGAGGTGAAGTGGCTGTGAGTATTGTCAATTTTTACCAATTTAAAATTTATATCAACTCTTCTATGCTTGACCCAACTTAATTATAAGTGTACCCACAATTTTTCTTAATGTTCAGTTCATATCAAATTTGCAAATCTTTGCTTTATTTTGATTTGTTTTGTTGTCATTTTAATAATACAAAAGATTTACTATATAAGTTTGCATACCTACTCTATGAATGTCTAATATTATTTGGTAAATAAATGTGAACAATTTATTAATCATTAACTAAATCTGTTGACATATGTGTTGAGAATAATAACAAAATATAAGTTGGTAGTTCATACAATTGATTGATTAGCTGCCAAAACTAAAATGGAAATAAAGCAAGAATGCCACATTGGTGAAACAATATTTAGTGAAGCGCAAAGTGTCAAAGGGATGTCAAAGTCGTTTGAGATTGTTTTTTTTTTACTTTGTGGCAACCTCCTCCAAACTTTAATACTGGTTGACTTAAAGTTTTCAACAACTTTTAAAGATGGTTCTACATATTTTTTTACTATGTGATTAGAATGTTCAAATCCAATCTTTAATCAAGGTTCAAATTAAACTTACTCCCGGTTTCTCAAAAATGTATGAAGGTATGCGCCTTTAAAGATAAAGTCACTTTAATTCTAACTACATTTTTATGAGACCCATGGAATAACAATATCAAAATTCATAAAGAAGTTAATTTCATAATAATGAATTTGCATTTATTTATTTTTTAATTCTTAAATTCCTTCCAAAGGATCAGCCGCTACTGGTGCATGTTTATAAATTATACTTGTCATAAATGTTTGATAAATTGTATAATTATAGATTATGAATCATAACTTTTGTGTATCAAACATCTGTTTTGAATAAATTAGGCTTCTACATTCAAAACAAAACAATATGAGAATTAGTGAGATAATTTAATTAATTCAAAGCTCCTTCACACATCTGGCACTCAAAAGATAAAGGTTCATTATTTTGTTTAGAAACCGGCAGTTACAAATATATATTTTTACATGAAAATGCTCATTCTGAAATGTATGTGGTCATATGTAGGTACATAGAATGCCCCATTGATCTTATGATACTGTTCCGAAATGTATGTGGTCACACATAGAATGCCCCATTGATCTTATGATACTGTTTGCATGTAGGTGATGCTCATTATTTTGGATTATAACAATTTGGCAACATTGGGTTAATGTCTCTGATGTCATACTATCAAATGCCAAGAAATTTTTAAAAATACTTTTTAATGAGAATTTTTTTATTGATGATTAAAACATACTGTATAATGCGTCTTGTCGCCGTTATTGTTTATGTCATTGATGTGATGTGTTGGCTCCCATTGTTTGTAAATATTGCTTCATATTATGCTTCCAGAGCCTTACAATGACACACAAGTAAGTTGATGTTTAGTTTTTGATAATTGAAAAATGTTTGAAAAGTTTCAATAATGTTGAATTTTTCTTTTGTTTCAGGTGTTTGATGCTACTAATTCCACAATGGACAGAAGAGAACTGATTAGAAACATAGTTGTTAAGAAAATGGGTTTTAAATTATTCTTTGTAGAGTCTGTTTGTGATGATCCTGAAATTATTGATCAAAATATTAAGGTATGTCTAGTGGTTTTTATTTATTCTAATTAGACTTGTATATTTCACTGCATTTGTGTACTTACTTATTCTTCATTTTTGGTTAAATCTTTCCACCCAATAGGATATATAAATAGTTCTTCAATTAATGGTTCTGTTTATTAATTTTAGGAAGTAAAAGTTAGCAGTCCCGATTATGAAAATGTAAATATGGATGCCGTGTTAAGCGACTTCATGTTACGTATAGAACACTACAGAGAGAGATATCAACCTCTGGATGAGAGCAAAGAGGCGGATCTCTCTTTCATGAAGATATACAATACAGGGGAGAAAGTTGTTGTGCATAAACACGAAGGACACATACAGTCACGGATTGTTTACTATTTAATGAATATACACATTGTACCTAGGACTATATATCTCACTAGGGTAAGCATACATCACAATATATTGTATAATATTCATTCTATGATTAGGTATAACATAATCTTAATTCTTTAAGAATATAAAATAATCCAAAACTGGGTTTGAGTACTCCCATATTATCTTACTTACTTACTTCTGTTGGCCAAACAGCCAATAGATCTCTATGCCGTTCTATCTTGAGCAATGGATTACCTGTTGTCTTTAGCATTTAGCTCCTCTAGATCTTTAATCTAGTTTCCCATATTATCAATAGTTGTGTAACATTAAAGTTTATGATGATTATGTTATAAACTAATTAATTTTTATTTTAGCATGGTGAGAGTGAGCAGAACCTCCAGGGTAGAATAGGTGGTGACTCTTCCCTCTCGAGCAGAGGCAGAAAGTATGCTTCAGCTCTGGCACAGTACATTTCTTCACAGCATATCGATGGACTCAGGGTTTGGACCTCATGGCTCAAGAGGAGCATACAAACAGTACAGGCTGTGCAAGCTCCACAAGAGCGATGGAAAGCCCTTAATGAGATTGACGCTGTAAGTTGATTTTGATATAATTTCATTTTATTTTCATAGTTTTTAATTGATAATAATTTCTCCTTATTTATAATGTACTTCATTAAACATTATTAAAAGTTATTTTGTTAGCTGGAAAATTAACTCAATGCATATAATAAGTATGAAGTGTTATTTAAATGGTAGGATATGTATAACTGTGAGACATGTATAGCAATATGCCCAACAATGATTGCTGAAAGTTTACAAACAAATCTCATTTTCGGATTGGTTGGAATAAATCTCATCTTATATGATTAGTAGCCCACTTTTTGTTTTTTTTTTGTAACCATAATTATATAAACTATGCTTGTATTAACTATGTTGTCCCGATATATTTTTTTGAAATCTTATTTTATTTATTTATTTCAACATCTATACTAACCATCACCTGATAAATCACATGTTTACATGCCTTCTGCAATTATCCGTGAATCTATCGCTAAATTACTAAACAAGTACACCGTGTAAGAAGTCTATTGTTAACTTTGAGATATTACAACTATTTTAGATATTGAATGTTGCTTTTTTTAAGGAAAAAGGATTAAGGGCCATGTGGAAAGGGCTAGAAGTTTAGAAATTATCTTCAAGGCGGCTTTTTTTAGAAAAATCTGGGTTTGTTCTTGAGTAGAATGTAATTATACAATGTAGTGGCATGTAAAGACAAATGTTCGAAAAAAATAAAGACATCTTACATTGTTGGCACGGAAAGGACAGCTTGCGTAGTTATTATGTGCAGCTGGTCTGCTCGCTACCCCATTTGTGGGATATGCCATGATGGTATAATAGTAGTAGTGAAACCTAAAAAAATATATTTTTTATTACTGTGTGTGGAGATTAATAGATAGTGATAATAATAAACCTGTTTTTGTCTTAAAGGGTATTTGTGAAGAAATGACATATGAAGAAATTGCTGAAAAATACCCATCTGACTTCAAGGCGAGAGATCTAAATAAATTTGCTTACCGCTACCCGCGGGGGGAGAGCTATGAAGACCTTGTCGCCCGTTTGGAGCCAGTCATCATGGAGTTAGAGAGACAGGGTAATGTCTTGGTGGTCAGTCACCAGGCCGTTATGAGATGTCTTTTGGCGTACTTTTTAGATAAATCTGCTGGTAATTAATACTTACTTTTATATATCAATTTTTAATTTGTCTTGTTAGATATTTATTACTTACATGTTTGTTGTTCTACAAATTGCATTTAAGTATGTTGCAATCAATTGTACGTGTTCTCATTTCTCTCAGAAGCACTATGCAGAAGTCAGCCTTCTCCATTTAGAGCAACTCTATGCTAATCAACTCCCAACTTTCCATATTATTTATGCTGTGATGTATTAATATTAACTATAAGATTCAGTTTGGGTGGCAAACTCATTGCTGAATTGATGTATTACATGTAATATTTATGAATACCTGCCTTTTGCAGAATTTTAAATGTACTCTTTTCCGTAAGTTTTCGAGTGTCCTGTAAAAGGCAGATGTTCAAATAAATAAATACATTTTACATCTTAAATTCAGTGATGAAGTTTGCCACCCATCCTGGATGTCTTAGTTTTTTGGTCTGCTGGCTACCCCTTATGTGGGATATACCATGATGATGTAGTGTAGTGTTGTAAACTTACAGAAGAAGAGTGAGAGATCTGTTATTTACTAGTGACTAGGGATTTGAATAACTTAAATGTGTATTTTCCAGATGAACTTCCTTATCTTCACGTACCATTACACACAGTCATCAAGTTGACACCAGTGGCATATGGATGCAGGGTGGAACATATAAAACTCCCCATAGATGCTGTGGACACTCATCGTCCTAAACCAGCCGTAAGTCCATCACAAACACATATATATTTTTGTAAATTACTAACTGATAACATAAGTGAACATGTACAGCAGATGACACTTACACCTTTATTATCCTTACTTCACTTACATATCTTCAAAATATTTCAACATCACTGTACAAATTATGAACAATCTTAATTAATTTCTTTAATCCATCTTACAATATTATTTATATGTATCTTATCTTAAAATCAGAATCCTAGCATTAAATAGGACATCCCAAATGTCTTAACAATCATACTAATGAATTATTACAATTTTTTTCATACTAGATAGGTACCTATTGTAGTTAAGGAACACACATCAATATTTTGGTTATTCTCTTGTGTATTGTCAAAATTCTTGTCTATTTACCAAAATTACTTGTCGATTGTTACTTTAACTCTGAACATTTTATATCCACACAGTAAACCTCCCATCAATTGGCTAACTCTACATCTATAACAATCTGGTGTCTCAGGGGCAGAAAATATAAACACCTCAAAAATTTACAGTAAAGTATTAATATATCATAAAAACACAGTTCAATTCCTTATTATGCTTGCTTGGGTTTTGGCTACGGCAACACTTCTCCCTGTTTTTCAAAGGATACCACTTAGTATCTTTCTGAAGTCTTCCATTATTGTCATATGAATTTTCTAACACATTCCTCATTTATTATAATCATTATGAATTACCCACGAGTTTGTCATTTATGAATGCGTCGAAAATGCACTCCTGTACTAACTTGCGAGAATTGAATTCCATACCTATGTTTTTTTAAGGAAACATAACATTTTATTATGATAACATTTTTATAATTTAATATATCAAATTTCCTCTCACCCTCTTCTGTTCTATTGTGTGTAAGTTTCGTATAATTAAAATACTGAAAATTTACAAACTTAACTTGTGATGTGTGACTAACCATGTGAAATTTATTATGCATATTTTTAACCCATTGCAATCCAGATCAGTGCGTGGCACAGATGTGTGCTAAATACCTTAACAAGTCAGATTGGTGTGTGGCACCACGTAGTTCTTAAATTTTTGTCTTTTGAGAGTACATAATGTGAATTATTAGAAAATTTGTGCGAATAAAGTTTTCCTATATATTTATTATTTTAATTTTATTTAAAATTTATTATCCAAACAATTTCAATATATATAATTTTTTTGTGTAGGTACTTAATAATTTTATGTTTTTTTCTTTGTATGATAAGAATTTGTTAAATTTATTATTTTTTGGGTATTCTATGGTTATATGGAATAATTATATCCAAAGTGATAGTATCGCCACTGTGTTTTTTTTTTCTATAGTATTGTGTCCTATGTAGAATAAGTATTAATCAATTAATACATTTACAAATATTAGTGGAAATATTTTTTTGTTAAACACAATATTCTATATAATTTGAATAGTTCTATTAATTTGGATAACAAGTAAATAAATTAAAGCATTTTCACTATGAAAATATTTATTTCAAAATACCAAAAATTTATTTGGAGCGCAATACAAATATGTTCTATGGTGAGAATCTCGGATGGCGATGGGTTAATCATTCAATAACATTTGGAAATGGGTTATTCTACCTTTAGTATTTAGAGAATTTTGATTGCATTGTTTAATTTAAACCCTCCTTTACATGAGACTTGTCTCTATAAGGAGGATGTTTAGATTTAAGTTTTTATCAATTAGTCTATGTATTGTTATATCTGTATTTCTTTTTATGTTCAATAAAATAAATAAATTAATTAAAAAAATATGTTATGCTGAAGAATAGTGCTTCGGATTCATTTTGTTTATTTTATTGTGTAGGTAAATAATAAAGGCACTCTTTATTGGGGGCTAAACAGAATCATAGGCTTAAAAATATCTACTACTTCTACTGTAACATCACGGCATATTCCACATACGGGGTAGCCAGCAGATCAGCTGCATGTAATAAACATTCAAGCTGTCCTCTCCCTGATAACAAAAAGTTTGACATTCTGGATGGGTGATTAACCCATCTCTGAATTTAATATATAAACCTTTTTTTTTTTTTTTGAAATTTTTTTAAATACCTTCTGGTAAGCATGTACACGATCATTTTTTTATGAGATGTCATCTCTTGAAGTACCTCATATTCTCAAATTTGTAGTTGATTTATTTAGGTAAATTTCTGATTGCTTTATTTATTTGTATCTCAGTGACAGATTTGAATGATGTAGTAATAATACTGTTATTTTGTTCTTTTCCAGATTCCGGGTCAGATTAGCAGCAAACAATCCCTTAATGGAGATAGCAATGTTGCCTTTAATAATGATGTCCAATAACATTGCTACTCTGCGAACTGTATCTTAATGTTGTACCTAATTATTTTGAAACTTATGTTAAACCCTAAGTATATAAATAGATATGTGGTAATAATTATAATTATAGGAAAAATTGAATGTGTATATATTATATAGTTATGTTATATATATATTGTGTAGTCTACCATTGACAAGATGTATCCTTATTTACAATATGCCAGCATATTGTCCTCCGCATTTATTTCTATTCGTGATAATTGTTTTGTTGGCTTCACACAATCATTACTTAGATTTACATAAAATCACTCTGTTAGATATGTAATACTCGCCCAAATCTTGACAATTTCTCTAAAGGATTCATCTTGTGAGTAGAATATTATTATAATGATTTATTCTTTCTTTAATATTTCCATAAAGTGTTGGGCTAACACAGTATCTTTCATCTTTAACTACTTAAAATAATTGTCTAGATTTTATACCAACCCAATATTATAACGGCAAATTTTACACTTCTTTATATTACGTACTTATTTATACCTAATTTCATTCTACCCATACCAGCTCAGTGCGATATTCATGAACTTAACATTGATGATTTGTTTGTTTGTGACGATAGTATAACTTTTAAGAGCTTCCGCTCTTATCATCGGGTTAACGTAAATACTACATTTGCCTGATGATGAGAGCAAAAGCTTAGATTTGCATATTATTTTTGCAGATCGTGAAATCTTAATGTGTCACTCATTTACGCTTGCATAATAATTTAAACAGTTTGAAATAATATTCTGTATGTTGTGTAATAAATAAACAATTTGAAAGTTTATACTAAATATAAAAACAAACACTAGTTACTTTGGTAATTTTTGTTAGATTTCTCTCAGTTCTGTATTTCTTTTGTTTTGAGAAATAAAATGTTTTCTTTCCTTGCATATTTGAAAATATTAGAATCACATGCATTACTTACTGTATCCGATAACAGATAAAATGACATATTCATGACCAGATAATTTCTGTAGACACTTGAGTAATTGAGTAAATAGATAGTTTATTAGTTGTATTGAGATGGGTAAAAATACATTGTGATTCTACTATATGATATTGTAAATAGCCCACTAATTGTATGCACAACACGACACACACAGTGTGAAGATCTCTTCATTGATTGTGTACTAGGTTTATTTTAATTTTATTTGTGTCACTGCTGTAAATACAATAATCAAAAATTCTCTAAGTTGCTAGTAATAGATAAATATGTAATCATAATAGCAAAATACTTTGTTTTACAACATTCAACAAATATTTTTGTCAAATACTTGAAAGCAAACAAAATTAATTCACATATACAACTTTGTTTAGATATTTTAATATAGAAAACCTATGTATATATTGTCTATGACCTAAAAATGCAGTTTTTGTACGTATGACCTCTGAAGAAAACCAGTTCATTTGAATAAGTTGTTAGCTTGATGGCAGAGTCTTGTCCTTTCATTCAGGAAAATTTGGGTTTGAAATTCACTGTTGACTCACTCTGCTTTCATGATGCAAGTACATTGCTTACTGTGTGAGATTTATTTAGATTTACAGCAAATCAGAATCTTCTTAAAAAAAATAAGTCATAGACATTACAGCTTTCTCTATTTGGATATGTGTAACTTATAACTGTACTCTGATATTTGTCCCAATTTTTTTATTTTACAGCATAACAAATAGTAGATAGGGCAATGTACGAAAGGTGAGGGGTGAGTTGGTCACATCAGAGTGACATCTTACCATGTACAAGGTGTTTATTGAATATAATTATGAATGGTAATGACTTTTGGTAGATGTTCAAGTGTTCACAATTAGATTGTAGATTTGAAATTTATTTAGTAAATATATAACTTATTTTAAAATAATTATACTTATATATTGCAAATTTGATTTGAGTGTATTGGCAATATTAATTAAATGACATTCTTTATGGACAGGTTAGACTGGACAATTTTATATCATTCCTTAACATTTATAATAGTCCGTCTAACCTGTGCAATGTGCACATATTCATTCACTTATAAAATCAACACTGCTTATTGTATAGAACAGTCCTAAGCATGTCTATGTTCTTGGTTTAAAATCTACAAAAATATACTGTTTTTATAAAATCAGTATGTTGTAAATTATCTGAAATACTTTTCATTCCCTAATGTCAGTCGTTAAAATTTTGACAAGTCTCTTAGATTAGTCGTCCATATTCATTGAGACTATATTTTTGTATACGAATTAAAAAAAAACACATGTTAATAATTAGTCATCAAATTGTAAATTGAGAGCCAATATACTGAATAACATTATTTACTTAATATTGTTTGTGTGTTATAAATTTAAGTTATTTTTTAAACGTTTTATTTTTTACAATTTTTATTTTATATTTAAATCACAACATTGTTATGCAAAACGAATAATTTTATAATATTTAAATATAATTTTATAGGTTTATTAATAATATATAAAATTATTTATATTGCATAACAATAATACTTTTTATAGGTAACTACACTGTTAGTTGTTGCGACACAATATATTTTGTGATATCGTAAATAAAGAATATTATTAGTTAAATTTTTAGTTGAGTTGTTGCTTTAAATTATTTAATTACCTCTGTGTGATCTGTGCAGCATGTTGCTAGTGCTAGGATGCTGCACCATTCCAGTACTGAATAGCTGGGTAATTAATTAACATAAATATCTATTAGCAAACAAACTTTAATTTATATCTTTGGTGTTTGACATTATTTTATTATTTAAAAATATATCTTCTTTTAGAAAATTTTAAATTATTGTGTATTTTATTTAAACCCTTCTTCACCAAAATTATTATTGACAGCGAATATCTCCAATTGTGTAGGTGTTTGTAGAGCATTTAATTGTACCGACAAATAATGTTTCTATTATGTGTATACTATGAATGTAATAGTTGATCCTTTTGTGCAAGATTATCTCTAGTCATGGAGAAATATTACAAGACAACTTATCAAAATAACCAACGGTAAGACAATATAATAATATGTATAAGTGTTTGCATTATTGTTGTATTTCTATAAACTATTTACCAATTGTGAATGTATGTCAATGTCGTTTTGTTCTATTATCTACGTAAAATGTATATCTATGTTTCGAGATTGTGGATATGGTGTGTTCTTTCAATGTTCTTATGTGTCTATTGTAATCTCTCTTAACTTAAAAATTATAAAATTGATGTTCGTAATATGTAAGTTATTTGCCAAATATAAAAACATTTCAAAATTTATTGTATTTTTGTATTTGTAAATAAATATTGTGTTGTGTTAGAAAAATATGTATGGCTACAAGTTGATTTGGGTCAATATGAATGTGAATTGTGATATGAAAATTTCTAATTACTTGATTCTTGCTTGATATTGATAAGTAAAGACATTTATTTGTACTATTACCAACTCCATTCAGTTATCCCCTATATGGTAATAGCTGTGTCCAAACCTACCCAACCAACAGTGTAAACGAAGGGTTTTTGTCTCTCTTTTTTTCACTTTTTCTATGTAGAAAAGAAATTATTAAAAATATTTCCATTCTCTGTTCTTTCCTTTATTGATAGAGAGAAAAAAGAAAGGTAGAACTAAATAAAACAAGCGTTTTATTCTACTATTGTACAATAGTAGAATAAAACGCTTGTTTTATTTATTTCATTATGGAATTCTACTACCTAAACACCGATACAGTGAATAAAGGTAGAACTCTTCGTTGCGTTTGTGGAGTGTGGATGCTACTAAATGCAAAGTGGTCATTTCAAAAAAGAAGAGGAATGGATTATACCAGCTATGAACTTATTGTTTTTCACATTATTGTATTTTATTTCTAAGCAGAGTCCATCACTTTATATTTTAATGTCATTGTGTGTAATAATAGCGTCTATCTTTTTATTTAAATTATTTACATGAAATAATACAAATGAATAATATGAGATTGTGTTGTAAGTTGTTCTCGTTGAGCTTGTGAGGTATTTAGTGTACCTTGTTAAATCACTCTTTAACTTAAGTCATATTATTGTTAGCCAATTTCATCCACATTGTTATATTGTAAACTGACATACATATTATATACATAAATGTAATTTTGTCACTTATAATATCATGACCATGTTTCTGTACATTAATAAATCAACTTATAAAATAATTTTGAATATAATACTAATTTAATATTAACAGCACCTATTTACAAGAATGTAGAGCAGAATGTCTCGGTTAGATCTTTCCAACATCTTCTCATACTACATTCCGCACATTCGTCACGTCCCGGGACCAAATGTAACTATTTAGATGTAAATGAACAATGTTCATTTGCATCTTTAATGTGCCATTTCATCATGCAAGGTGACATCCTATTAGAGTATGCACGGAAACACACATTATCCTCTGTCACAGGTGTTGATGCAATTTGTTTTATTACTTTTTCTCCTCCTAATTCATAAATGTATTTGTTTTGTTCTTATACACTGTATGAAACAATAGTAATGATAGATAGGATGGTACCAGCATAAACATAAGAAACACAATAATTTTATAATAGCACATAATGTATCCTATTGTGAATGTATTCAACTGTAGCTCACCTTGTATCATGTAATCATAGTGAAACAATATTACGAACTTATTGTGTTTAGCGTAATTTGACTGAGTAACCAATAACATTATTTAGTTTTATATCTTCTTATTACTTATACATCTAATGGAAGAACAGTAAAGTATATTAGTGCATTATTGACTTGAGTGATTATAATAATAACATTGTTACCACCATCTACTAACTTATGTTAACCATATCATTCTAATGTGCATTGTGTGCAAATATTGTACAATTATTGCAATACAAGTAATCACCATTGATTGACACTTTTTTTAATTATCAAATTCTAGACAATTCAACAAAAGTTCGCTGACTCGGTAAAATTATACCTGTAACGAGTTGTGCAAGTTGAAATTGTTAAGGCATTTCTATTTTTAATAATTGATTTTATCTACTACTATACCATCATGGCATATATCATAAATGGGGTACCCAGCGGACAAACTGCATGTATTAATCATGCAGATCATCTTCTATAAGACATTCAGGATAGTTGATATTCTTGATGTTGATTTTGTTTCTTTTTCAAAACCTAATGCCCAATTTAATTATTGTAGTTTTGTAAACTATCAACTAATGACTAATGAATTCTGAAAGTAAGTTGAGAGTCCTTGGTGATTGCTTGTTTAGCATTCACTTACACTATATCATATTGGTCACAACAAATATCTGTGTTTTGAAGTTTGGGTTAGAGGAATTTCATGTTGTGTTGCATTGCATGCCTCTTGCACTTGACATACAGCAACATGATGAATTCCTAGAAAATACTTCTGTCCACCCGATCCCACTCTGTCTTGCAAATATAATATTAAGTATAATAAAGGTGTGTATTTATTCAATGAATATATATTATGTATTATCAATTCTGCCTGTGATTATAAAATAATATACTATGATAATATTAATCAACCAGTTCCGTAAGTCAACAACTTGAAATTCTAATATTTCCATTACAGTATGGCAGTGTTTTGAGTCACTCTCACTGTCCATCAAACTGAAGAGATTTTTTTTTTAAATATTGAGTTGTCAGTTTATGGAGCTGAGTGATCAATATGCCCTATAATAATAATATCAACATAATATTAATGTGGAAGATTGTTTTATGTATGAAAATATTATCTATACAAAAGTGGGTATTTGATCCAAATAAATTATTTAATTTTTTTTGTTAAAAAAGTGTGTTTTATTTCTCATAATTATTTCTTTTAGAATTTAGAACACGAGTAGATATTTATTTTCCGCAGGTCTTCGCACTTATGGAATGAAAGATATTTATATATATAGAGTCACCTCTTCCCACAACATTGCTCATGCTCTTGATGTCATTGTCTTATGAACGGCATATGGTGAAAGAGATATGTTCAGAGCGTAGGGATGGATAAACTGTATGACAGGTTTGCCACCATGTTAAATTATCATTTTTAAAGTTTAATAGATTCGTGACCAGTGTGATACGTTGATACATAACAGTAAATAAAAATGATTTTATTCATCAATTAATTTATAAGAAAATAATATTTAAAATCTGTGGATCACCTGGCAAAGAATTGGTATCCCACTTTTCTGTAAGTTTTCGAGAACCTGTAAAAGGTAGGTGTTTGAAGAAATAAAGATATTTAGAAATTCAGCGAAGAGGTTTGCCACCCAGCCTGAACGTCTTATTTTTTGTTGGCACAGAGAGTACAGCTTACAAGTTTATTACATACAGCTGGTCTGTTGGCTACTCATGTGGGTTATGCCGAGATGGTAAAGCAGGACAGTAAAATCTCTTACACTGGAGCCCTTTATTTACAATCAAAGTACCCTTTTTTTTTCAATAAACTACTCAATATGTAGGTATATTATTATGGTTATAATATAAAATGCCTATAATATATTTCATTAAATGTATAAATTTGTTTTAAATTTCATTTCTATTTTTTTTAAAATAAAATCTATAATTTTTAAATCGAATGTAAACTTTGCCGGTGTCGTAAAACTTGGTGCCCAAAAATAATTTAACGTGGTGACCAAAAAATAATTCTACATATGGCAACAATTTCGTGAATATTACTTTTTCTATGAAATCTCACATTTGACAACAGTGGGGCCTACCATCTCATATAGTGCCCCTAATTTAATTGACATTTTAATATTTTATTATTTTTATACAAAAAAAATATTGTCGCACAATATAGACCATTAAAGGATGACGTCACAGAAAAATCATTGAGGGGCATCAGGCATCCCAACACAACAGACGATTACGGTGTAATATTAGGTGGAACGCCTAAAGAATACCTAATAATCAAAAAAACTGTCAGTGTCGATTTTGTTATTAATTTGTCGTCTGACTTTCTTTTTTTTCTCTTATGGCATAACATCCTTCAAGGATGATTTGCGCAATCTGACTGTTTGCTCCCCAAGCAAAAGCAAATCCATAGACAAGACCACGTGACCTTTAATGGTCTATATATCATAAGTAAGAAATCTCATATTTTCAGTAGAGCAGTTTGAAAGATTATGACAATTTCAATTTAGTATATCTATGTTATTTTTCAACATAGCGTAACGAAAATTGGTACATGTAATAAGAAAAGTGTGTTCTTTTAGACTGTGTGCATAATTTAAAAACAGTATGAACAATAAAAAAGATAGATGACTTATGTTGAAGATAAATGTTCAATCTATAGTTGAGCAAAACTACATAAGTCAACATAAGTGGTTTTACCCAAAGCTTTTTCATAATAAGTAACACTTACGATGCGGGAATTTGTCATTTTTGTACCTTTTCAGGTTATGTAACTAAGCCTAAACTATACCTTCATGCCGTGTCCCAGGTGGGTTAGGCAGAGAGAACGGAACGCCATATGGATATACCCTTACATACTTCTTTCGCTTCCTCTACATTCATCCAGTTTCTCATATATGCTCGCCAATTTCTCTTTCTAAACACGCGGCTATCCTTAAGAATTTGATTCACGTGATCAAGCCACGTGGTTCTCGGACGTCCGCGCTTCCTTACACCCCCTCTTTTGGATAAATACATCCTCTTCGTCATCCTTTAATCGTGAATTCGCTCAACATGTCCAAGCCATCGTAACTATTTGTTAACACGCATTCTGTCCTCAACACTCCTACTCACATCCGCTCATTCACCTGCTATCATTCTTCTCAGCTATCATATTCCTACTGCGATTATTCCACTTTCGTCCTTCAGCCATGTCCATGTTCCCCTTGCCTTCGTAAGTGATGGTACCAGAATGGTATTAAGCACCAGCATTTTTTCCATATTTGATACATTTCCATTGCTGACAATGGGTCGAAGTACACCTTTCACTCTAACATCGATCACTTTTCAATCTTTCAATGTCCCTATCGCATCTTCCATCCTTCGCAGACAAACAATGCATTCTCCCGAGCCCTATTCAATTCGATATCAACATTCTTCTCTTTCACAGGTCGCATACAGTAGTCGAATAATATGTTGAAAAACCACGGAGACATGACAAAATCTTGCTTCACTCCTTTGGTGAGAACAAACCACTTCGAAAGGGTATTATTAACCCTTACGCAAGCGGAGTTCCCCATGTAAAGTAAATAGATTGCGTGGATCAACTTCTTATGTTCATTTTAAAATATTATATGACAGGATGCCACTTGACTGGCACCTCTTCAAGCAAAGGCTTCATGCCACATATTATAACAATTTGGTTGGCCAGTATGCAAGTGAAACTTGGACGTGGTTGAAGAAGGAATCATTCATTTCTGTCGGTCTCTCAATCCTGAGGATCGTGACCATCATGCCTCGTTCTGTAGACCATCTGTCTCCATGTTGAGCGATCCTCTGCCATGTGTAAGGCCCCATGAAGTGAGCTCTGTGTGGCCTCCATATATATTATAAATTATATCATATACAATTCAATAGACCATTAAAGGTCACGTGGTTTTGTCTATGGATTTGCTTTTGCTTGGGGGGCAAGCAATCAGATTGCGCAAATCATCCTTGTAGGATGTTATGCCATAAGAGAAAAAAAAGAAAGTCAGACGACAAAATAATAACAAAATCGACACTGACAGTTTTTTTTTATTATTAGGTATCTATTCTTTAGGCGTCCCACCTAATATTACACCGTAAACACTGTGAATGTGATGTGTATAAGCAGCATTGGATTAAAGAAAAAAATACAAGTCAAACAGTTTAGCAAAAAAGTTGAGAAGGGGCACGTATGCACTGCCACCATTATGTTTAGTATTATAGGTGTGTGAGTGGGCGCATGCATTATATAGATACCTTATTTGGGATGAATTAAAAAATCGAATAACGTTTGTATCAAACAAATTTAGTTAAATAATTTATGATCATACAAAAGTAGCAATTAATCCCCCCCCCCATCTTTTCCTTTGTAATATATCGCCTAAAACCAAAAACGTTGCTTATAAACCATAGACACGTCGTTATGCACAAGATTTATAAAGCGCAGTTCACATGCTCAGTAAATTGTTTCCTGATATCAATAATTGTTATTGCTGAGACACTTTCATTGTTATTTTTACTTTATTGTTGACTTTTAATTTAATTTGCTGTGTCTTAATCCATTATACACATTCTCACCTTATATAAATTAAATCTTCTACATGTAAAAGACTCGAGCCGTGAACAAATAATAATAAATAAAACCCTTCTAAGACTTCCGCAGGCATAAAAATTCTTATAAAACAAAATAGGTGGGTATACCTATATGGAAAATAATGACTAAATTATCGACATCACGGCAATGAGATAATTTCACATCCTGGTCCAAATTTTGATTCAAGTTTTCAATGTACCTGCACAGGTAGTTAGAAATTAATGATGAAGTAAATGATTTTATGAGAATATTTATATTAACACAGAAATAAATTTGCTGTTTTTACGGCAGGTGAATAGAACAACCGTCCGGGGTCCCGTACATATGGGAACCTTGCGCAAATTACTGAAAATATTGAACTTTTATAGCTCGGATTTAAAATTTAGGGAGTTAAAATAAGACAAGCGTCAGTGTCACCTTATTTTTATTAATATTTTTATATATCAGACTCCTGTTCAGAGCACAATGGTTTATCACATAGTAACTTATTATATAGATAGGTTTACATATAATGTATTGCAGCTACGACAAAAAAATATAATACTATATAGGAATATGAATAAAATATAATATATTAGGGCCAATTCTGAATCATAAAATAGTTAGTTGCACTAACTAAGTGTGAGGAGATAGTTGAGTCATTATATTTAGTTCGAATTCGTATTCACAATTTTCCATACTAAAACTAATTTAGTGAGCTAGTTCATTTTGACACCTTAGTACAACTATAAATTTCGAGAATCTATGGAATTGGTATTCTGGGCTGGGTTCACGATAGCATAAATATCGCTCGACGTCGAGTGACCTGAGCGACCATGAAGTTGCAGTGAGTGGCGAATGTCACCCCGGATATCGTGAACAACTTTGAGCGTTTTTATGATCCAAATGTCATTGTAATGGCGCCATTTTCGTAAGATTCATTCGCGATTTGAAAAATCTGCACTAACTATTTTAATTTCTCTTCTTGAACTAAAAAAATATGATTTTCTATTTTGAAAAATTGTATACGACAAGAATACACCGTAATTACGATTAACTTCGCAATTGTTTTAACAACCACCATCACTCAAACGTCAAGGTAACTGTCAGAGCGATAATCACCCTGCTATAATTTCGGTTGTTCGGTTGTCACTCGACGACGTGCCTGAACGCGACAGTGTGAGTCGTCGGGTGACTCGCTCCGGCTTCGTGAACGATCGGAGCGTCGTCGAGTGATCACTCGGCGACTGTATGAACGCTGCCCTGAATGAAATTTTAGTTGACAGCTGTCATTTATTATTAGTTAAATTTGGTTGAATTTTATTCGTGACTTCGAATGTGCGAATATTTTTAATTGCTGTCATTTTGCCGCATAAAATTGCTATACTTTGAAATTTTATAGCTGGTTTCTCAGTTTTACAGTTAAAAAATGGAATTTGTGTGCCTTATCATTGAAGACGAACGCGAAAGGAGGTTTGTTTGATTACTTGTCAATTATTGCAAGCCAAATGTGACCACTAAAAAAACAGTTTTCTCCCTTTTTCTAGACAACCAGTACGAATTTTGAACAGGAGCATCAGGGATTGTAGCGATCCCATGCAATTGCCTGATGCTAATTTTATAAAATTATTTAGGCTAAGTAAGGGCTCGGTGAATCTGTTGCTGACGCGTTTGAGACCATCTTTAACGCCCCGTAAGAGACATGGAGTTCAGCCACTTATTAAGGTAAGCATGACTTCATATAAATTGATTTTAAATAGAGAAAGAATAATCTAAAGGTTGTTCTAATAAAGGTATTTTGAGTATCCAAAAAATAACGTTGTTTGCCTTTGCCAAGTATACATTCCATTTGCCAAACTTAGTTGTCGAAAGCCATTGCACATAATTGTCTTTAATTTATTTTACACCAGATTGTTTCCAGGGACCAATGATCAACTTCGGCTTGATGGTTAATAACATGTAATGTGAATATTAAGCGTAAGATACCACGCTTATTTAAATAATAAATTGAATTTCAGATACTGGCTTCTCTACATTTCTTTGGGCATGGTGGTTACCAGACAACCGTAGGACATGGGTATACACTAGGTCTGAGCCAGCCCGCAGTTAGTAGGTAAATAACTTTTCCTTTATTTTATGGGATATAGAACTTAAAAAAAATTCTGTGTAGATCCAATACTAAGGAAACAAATACAAATAAGTGATGAATCAGATGCAGAATAACTTAAGAAAAAAGTGTGTGGTGAAGGTGACAGTGTATACATACATACCATCACGCCGCTTCCCTCGCGGGGTAGGCAGAAAGGATCAAGCGCCACTTCCTTCTATCCTTGCACACATCTTTCGCTTCCGTCACTGTCATACAATTCCTCATGCATGCTCTCTTGTTCAACGTGCTCAATACATGACCGTCCTGTAGGATTTGATTTAAATGATCTTGCCATTTAATCCTCGGACGTCCACGTCTCCGAGCACCATTCCTCTCAGCCAAATATATCTTCTTCATCATTCTGTCCTCATTCATTCTTTCCACGTGCACAAAACATCTTAACTTATTTACATTCATCCTTGTTATTACACCAACTTTCATTCCACATTCCTTTCGTATATCACTGTTACGCACACAATCTCTCAGACTTTTACCACACATCCTCCTCAGTGATCGCATTTCAACTGCATTTATGCCACTTTCATCCTTCTTTAACCATGTCCACATCTCACTTGCATACATAAATAAGGTGACAGTGTGACCTTGTAAAATCATAATACACTCACAAGAATAACTTGTCGAGTGTTCTTCGAGTCATAAAGGGATCATTTAATTGTCCATTTATAGTTGCAAGCCCATAAACATAGACTTTTTTATTGCTTGTGTATTAAAACACTGATTAACAATTGTTGCTTATATTCAGGTTCTTGCAACAAGTGACAGAGGGGATTATCCAGAATTTCATGCATGAGGCAATTAAATTTCCGCAAACCCCTCAAGATAAAGCTAGAGTAATAGACGGGTAATATATAAATATTTATAATTAATATTTTTAAAAATGATACCATATCTACTGGAACCATAACAGCCTTCGGCCAATAAGATCCCAGAGAATAATAAAACAAAATGTTAAAATAACAAATTTAATTTCACCTCAGATTCATGGCGATGTATGGGATGCCTGGTGTTTTGGGAGCCGTAGATGGAACTCATATTGCCATTGTGTCTCCACCAAAGAACCATCCAACACATCCAGGAATCCGTTTTTTTAATAGGAAAGGATACTATAGCATTAACTGCCAAATGGTACTATTTATTTTTGAAATTATTTTATTTGGAAATATAATAACTACAAAGAACAAATATTTATAACATAAGGAATGACTATTTTATAACACCAAGTTATGATATTTCACATATATACCAGTACTAAGGTAACGTTTGTGTGTTTGTAGGTTTGCGACTCAAATATGAAAATAATTAATGTCAATGCAAATCATCCGGGATCTACTCATGATGCCGCAATATTTCAGCTATCACAGCTCAATAGTACATTAAGATTAAGCTACTTAAGAGGATGCGAAGAATGGTTGTTGGGTATGTAACTTTTTTACTAATTTGTTAAATCTGCAACGATGCCAGTCCTGACAGATGAATTTTGTTTTTGTGATGGATGGTAATAATATTTAAAATAAATAAATTTGGTATGAAAGAATAACAATTAATATTTTCTGTGAATGGCCAAGCAGCATAACATCACACCAGATATTTGAAGTAATGTTACTCCAGAACAATGCAGTTAAGGGGAGTATTTTAGGTCTACCATTATACATAAATATCAATTATTGTACATGGTGACTATAATATTTCAATTTAATTTCAGGTGACTCTGGCTACACTCAACTTCCATGGGTTATAACACCCGTGGATCACCCCGAGAGTGAAGCAGAGCAGCGGTATAACCGTGCCCACATCCAAACGAGAGCTGTGATAGAAAAATGTTTCGGTGTCATGAAGAATAGATTCCGATGTACCCTGAAGCATAGAGTTTTGCATTACAGTCCAAAAATGTCAGCACAAATAATATACACCATTGCAATCTTGCATAATATTGCCCTAAGTCAAAGATCCGATGCCAGAAGAACCAAGTATGTCATCTTTATTTTTATTAGCTTTTAGCTTACTGTGAAAGGTGTATAAGGTTGTATTTGGGTTTATTTCAAAAACCCAGATATATCTTTTTTTAAAAAAAAAAAAAATTATTTTATTTTACAGTCTTACCAAATCAAACAGTTATGACGTAACATGTGAACAATTAATACAATAATTTATATCTCCCATGTTGATACAATAATAATTTATTATTCTTCCTACATTTATGTTTATTTTGATCATTACAGTGGAAGATACACTTGAAGAAACCGTGACTAATAGAAGTAATGATGAGGATAATTTTTTTACGCCGCCAGAAATATAAGAGATAGGATTATAAACAGATACTTTTCCTAATATCAAACTTCCATGGATTATGACATCCGTGATACACCTCAAGAGTGCAGCAGAGTAGCGGTATAACCATGGCCACATTCAAACAAGAGCTGTGATAGAGAAATGTTTTAGTATAATAAAAAACAGATTCATGTAAACTCTAAAACATCGGGTACTGCATTATAATCCACATGTGTATAATTTTTTAGGCTGTACAATGTTATATCACTTATTAAAGGCAAACCACTTATTTATTTCAATTATAATGTTTGTCAGTTACATTTACATCTATCAAATGCTTAAATATTATTGATTAAACTTACATTTTATTTACAAATATATATATTATTTCAATTAATTTTTTTTTATTAATATTCAAACTATTGAACCTAGTTTTCTAAAATACTTTTTTAAATTTGCTTTTCTGCATTTATATAAATATTTTTATGATTGTTTTAAAACCTACATATGACGTGTGTTTGCTATGCTGATGATTCAAAAATATAAATCTCCTTACCTACTAATAAATTAATACCTATTTTTTTCGCTATCCAACTAACTCACTAACTATACCTAAGTAAATTCCTATTTCATCAGTGTGGCGAAATCGTGTCTGTCTTCCCGCCTTTAGTAATTAAACATCGTACCTATTTATAATATAGTACCTATTATACATGTACCCCTTTCGACGTATGGTGAAATCAAAAAGAGAACGTGGATCACGTGGGCATTCTCTGGGGCAGCACCAAAACCTTGTGGAGGGGTGGGTACAGAGCGGGGAGGACATGCGCAGTAGCGACCCCTGAGCGAGCGCCCCTTACTGCCATCTACCAAGTCAGTACTGATATTATTCATCATCTGAACTTCATCGGAACAACATCGACTCTGATGGACCACTAAGCAGTACTGTCCCCAACAATCACAACGAGAGGCGACTTCTGGAAATACCCAATATAAGACACTCTCTGCCATACCATCCTCAGCCGAGGCAGGGTCTGAAGCAACCACCAACAGATTCCGTAATAGATTTCCGATTAATTTTGAAACCATATAAATCCATACTTATGCTCTTTTTTTTGTTTTGTCTTTAGAATATATTCATTTTTTTTGTTAAACCTGTACTCATGTTTTATTTCTCAGCCATCTCATTCTTCCGATCCATGTCAATTGGCGCCTCAACTTTGGGACCGTTCCAGCAAGCGAGTTGGAGAATCCACGACCCGTTACACTAATATTATTTTCTTTTCAGAGTAGTTTTAGTTTACATTATATTTTTAAAAGTACATTATGTTATGTGTATTTACTGATTTGAACATATTCAATTGAAATTTTTCTTATGCTTGGTTAATTTATAGGGTATAATTGCATATTCCTTTTGTTATAAATGAAAAATATTTACGTTTGTGTGCATAAAAACAACCCAAATGCTAACATTAACTACGAAATTACTATAATAGTATGACGCCCCTTATTCGTATTGATATAATATTTCGATATTATTGCGCAACACCTGTTTTAAGTAGTGAATGAATCGTATTAGCGTAAACGTTTGTATAACGAAATTGATTTCAAGGTCATTGCAACGATGGAATAAAATAATTTACGTAGGTAACCATATTTATAAAATTTAGGTTTTACTACGAATGGAGTTTTTCAACTATATTTTTTTTTCCCCATTATTATGTACCTGTGTTGATATATTGTTTCTATGTTGAATTTTATTGAATGATGTAGTATTTTGGTGCTGTTGAAACTTTTTGATACAAGAAACGGAATTTCACAATGGTTGTGCAATTCTGTTATGTAGATCACTCACATTGAAATTATTTCTGTTATAAATTGTAATATTTGATGCCACTGGAAGCACACCTATTTTAATTATTATTGGAAAAATACGTCTGCGAAAAATAAAGAAAAGAATCGGAAAACAACATGATTGTTTTGTTTTGTAGGAGATTTTGTTTTTTTATTGTTTCTAGTATTTGAAATTTATTATATTTTTATCGTACATAATTACAAATGAGTTGGACAGCTGAAACGGTTGTGTCAGTCGTAGAGCTTTGGTTGAACGTTCAGGTTATTCTTGCGACTATTTGGTTGTTATATCATTTAATCCGTCATCCTATAGATATATTTATAACTATACTTATAGTAGGAATGGCACTAGCATATTATTTTTTTTGATTACATACAATGCAAAATTTTTAGTATGGCTATGGATAATATACATATACTAGGAACTGGATTTTTCTTTATTGTGTTGTTTGTGATTGCTAAATTAGTGGATGTATTTAAACCCAAAACGGCATCTGTGAATTCCGTACCTTTACCAACATCGAGTTCAATACCTAACTTATCTCAGGGTTCAACGCCGAACCCCTCACCTATTCCACCATCGGCTCCTTCACTTACACCCACAGTCCCAAAGGTACCGAAACGTGAAAAGGAAGAAAACCCTTACAATACATATCCTATCGAACGAACATGCTCCGGCATACATATGGGATGGGATGATACCTTTTCAGGTCGGCCTGAACAAAATCTAGAAGAATTTTTACGTAGGGGAGAAAGTTATTTCTTGACCAGAGGCATATACGGGGAACAACGTGTTAAGGAGGCTCTTAGTCGGCTGGGAGGGGAAGCGAAATCTTGGTGGAATCGTCTGGGATGCAACGGCTGCGAATGGGAGTTTTTTAAAAACATTTTGTTAAGTCGTTATGGAGTGAAAGATGCGTACGGCTCCTTGGTGTCCAACTTTTATGGTGATCACCAGCATACAAACGAGAGCGGCTCGTTGTTCTTAGAACGAAAACGTGCTTTATATAACAGATTATACGCAATCGAAGTAACACCGGATATAAGTAGAAATATTGTAAATATGATGTCACCCCGTTACAGAGACTTAGTAGTGGCGTCGGGAAAGTATGAGTTTAAAGATGTCGAAGATATGGTCAGGAGAATGGACTTTCCCTCGGGTATAGTATTTACTACTCCGAATAGAGAGTCTACGCCTCGAACCGAGCGACTTCCCCGATGCCAATATTGTCCAGGACGACATTTTAACAAAGATTGTGAGGAAAGGAATAGGTATTTGCGGTCTTTAAACGTGTCCCGCCCGAGAGGGGTAGCCGGCCATCTTGCTCGGGCTTAAGAAGTAATCAAAACGGCGTTTTTAACAATACAACCACGGAAAGATCAATAGTAACTAGAGTGCGAACAGATATATTATCTAGTACAGACTCACGCACATATCACAGAGATATAATTACACTTATAGATTCTGCGGCTTCCCATAATATAATTCATAAATCATTAATAAAAGATTCTCCAATACGATGTGATGTAGAAAATTTATATACAGGGGCTGCAACTGGTAGATTACATGTGGATGGTGAAATCATATTAAATATTTGTATAGCGGGAGTCAAGATGCAGGTAAAGTTTTTAGTAGTTGACTCAATTAGAGAAAAATTAATCTTGGGATATAAGTGGTTGAAGTCGCAGGGTGCGGTTATAGATTATATGAGAAATACTTTACATTTTGGCCTCGAATCTAGATCAACAGTACATTTGGTTCCTATGAAATGTCGGGAAAGTATTGGGGAAGTAAAGTTTCCGGACATAAGTAAATTAAACAAGAGTGAAAGGGAGGACGTTCTTTGTGTTCTGAAAGAATTCAAAGACCTTTTTACTCCTTATGCAGGTCCGGCCCCACTCACACCGCATAATATTAGGGTCAAGCATAATACACCTATTAGAGTTCCCCCTTATCGTATGTCAGACAACAAAAAAAGAGTTTTGTATAAAAAAATAGAAGAAATGTTAGCAGATGGTGTCATAGAACCGAGTAAGTCGCTATATAATTTCCCTATAATTTTAGTACCGAAAAAGGATACGGGTGATTACCGACTATGTATAGATTTCCGTAAATTGAATGAAGTTTCTGAAAATGAACCTTCCGTACTTCCCGTCATCCAAGAGACCCTTAAAGATTTGGGAGGGGCAAAGTATTTTTCGTGCATTGATCTGAAATCCGGGTATTGGCAGGTCCCTTTAAGCGTGACATCTAGGAATCTCACAGGTTTTACTACTCCTGATGGTGCTACCTATCACTTTAAGGTTTTGCCCTTCGGTCTAAAGGGGGCCCCAGCGTGTTTCCAGCGTCTTATGACTCAGGAAGTATTGGCAGGATACATACGGGAGTTTTGTATAGTCTACTTGGACGATATTGTTATTTTTTCTCCCGATTGGGAAAGTCACTTGCGGCATTTAAAATTAGTTCTAGAACGTTTACAACAATTCAACCTACGTTGCGCTCCTGATAAGTGTCAGATTGGTAAGACCGAAATTGAGTATTTAGGACATATTGTTTCAGCGGATGGTAATCGTCCCAAAGAGTCGTATGGAACTTCGATTGCGTGCTCTCAACCTCCACGGACTCGAAAAGAATTAAGAAAATTCCTTGGTTTATGTAATTGGGTGCGAGAGTACGTGCCAAAATTTTCCGAAATCGCCGCTCCGCTGACTGACTTACTGAGCACCAAGAAAAGTTTCAAATGGACAGATGATGCGGAAACGGCTATGATCAATATAAAACGGGCTATTTCATTACCACTTAAACTCTCTCGACCGGATTTTTCACGACGTTTTATTTTACAAACCGATGCGAGTCAATTAGGAGTGGGAGCCGTACTATACCAACTCAGGGAAGATGGGAGTAAAGATATAATTTCATACGCTAGTTCCCGATTTAATGATGCGGAAAGAAAATGGCATTCAAATGAACAAGAAGCCATGGCCGTTGTATGGGCGATAAAGAGATATCGCCCATATCTTGAATCCGGACGTTTTCTGTTGCGCACCGATAACCGGGCCGTTACCTGGATGATGAAGGTTAAAAACGAAAAGGCGAAATTTACAAGATGGGCTCTATTGCTTCAGGAGTTTGACTTCGAAATTGAACATTGTCCAGGTAGCGCTAACGAATTACCTGACTGTTTATCTAGAAATCCACAGGAAGAAGAGGTAGGAGTTAGCGTGGTGGAGCCAGCCGTGTACTTACAAATTGATGCGGACGAGTCAACGGTTGTGCCTGACGTAAATCTTCCGGAAGGGCCCGAGAGGAATCTTGTCGATTCAATACGTCAGAACCAAACGACTGATAAAAAAGTCACGGAAATACTTCATAAGCTTAGGCGTAGGTCATTGCGTTCTTATAAACCCACCACCCCGGCGCAGGAGAAGTACCTTTCAAAATTTATGTTGAAAAATCATTATTTGTGGTATAAAGAACAGGATACGGCACGTGTAGTTGTTCCCCAAGCGAATCAGACAGAAGTAATAAAATATTATCACGACAGTAATGTGGCAAATCACCCGGGAATAAAAGAGACATTAAGGGCTATTCAAAGAAACTATTATTGGGCGGGCATGAATCAGGACGTAAGACAATACGTCAGAAGGTGTCTGGTTTGTCTCAGAGCTCGAGGTCGCCCAACAAGGCCGTTGGCACCTCAAGGAGCCTGTCAAGCAAAATATCCCTTCGAGATAATTGCCCTTGACTTGATGGGTAACTATCCCACGTCCACGAGAGGTAATAAGGCAATATTAGTAGTCACTGATATGTATACACGGTGGGTCGAAGCATTTGCGTTACGTTCCACAAAAGCCCACATATTAATTAGAAAACTCGAAACGGAAATTTTCCCTCGTTTTGGCTACCCACGCGTGTTATTGACGGATAATGGTGCGCAGTTCGGGCATAGAGCCTGGAAGGTGGCTCTTCGTCGGTGGCAATGTATACATTGGACTACGTCCATATATCATCCACGCAGCAATGTAACGGAAAGACGAAACCAGGAGATTAAAAAGGCATTAAGAATACGCTTGCAGAATAACCCACATCGCTATTGGGAAGACTACCTTAATGAGATTCTCGGTTCCCTTCGAACTCGACAGAATGAGGCCATAGGGTGCACTCCAAGCCACGCCCTATTCGGCCTAGAAACCAAACGTCCAGGGGAATGGAAATTGGGCACTGTATCTGACTCGGTTACCCCTGATCAGCGGGATCGTGGGGTCATAGACGAGGTTATGCGGAAGAATCAGGAGAAATATAGTCGGACGTACGCCCCTGAGTCACATGCCGTGTCCCGTTTTCAGACGGGGCAAGAAGTGATGACTAGAGAACACCCATTGTCGAATAAAGCTGCAGGGTTCCATGCGGGATTTGCACCGAAATGGAGTGGTCCCCATAAGATTCTTTTCCCAGTGGGCCGGGGTCACGTGTACTGGGTGGAGAAGAATGGGAAACCCATCAAAATCCATTCTGACGATCTCAGGCTAGTTCCTGAAGAACCTGAAGATTCTGGTGCAATGTAAACAGTTAAAAGTAACTCTTAGAACATACTAAATAGTTGTATATATTGGTATGTAGTACGTAGTAAGTAGCTATTAACATTGATGTAGATAATGTGTGTAAATAATATGAAAATGATAAAATATCAAAATTGAGAGTATATTATCCTGGACACTGGGGAGAGTTCTGACATTGTAAATATTGTCTGAATTTTTCGCAGTAGTTTAGAAAATAATACATTCGCATAACTCATATGTATATTAATTTGTGATTATTGGGCGATGCCTATATTATTAAAAAAAATGTAATGTTAATTATTGATATTAAAGATAAAATGATGTAAAATTGTGAAAGGTTCTGAGGCCTATATTATAAAAATATGTAATGCTAATTATTGATATTAAAGATAAAATGATGTTAAATTGTAAAAGGTTCTGATGCCTATATTATAAAAGTATGTAATGTTAATTATTGATATTAAAGATAAAATGATGTAAAATTGTGAAAGGTTCTGATGCCTATATTATAAAAATATGTTATGTTAGTTATTGGCATTAAAGATAAAATTATGTAAAATTGTGAAATGAAAAATAATACTGTTCTGTTGCCCGTTATATTATATAAAAAAATATATATGTTATAAAAATATGTAATATTGTATACGACGAGGAATGTTGATTCCTTTTGATTGTTTGGGTAAAAATTAGTTATAATATTATGTGATATTTTGAGCTATCTAGATATGCCTCTTGATTTTTCGAGATGTGGGTGTGTTGTTTGCAGAATGTTCTGGTTTCTTAGTATGCTTATTTGTGAAAAATTACGTGTCTTTAGAATTCAGAAACTTATAATAATTAATCTTCATGCTTATTTTCATTCATTACTTCTATTGGTTTGAGGATTTACCCAATTAAAAAAAAAAACAAAAATTCTCTGGCGCCCTTCTTTATATATATGTAATAATGTAACACAATTTCATATTTTCAGTAATAATGTAACCCAATTCCATATATTTGTAATAATGTAACACAATTTCATATTTTTGGATCAACTGGGGGTGGGCGAGATTGACGTGTGTTTGCTATGCTGATGATTCAAAAATATAAATCTCCTTACCTACTAATAAATTAATACCTATTTTTTTCGCTATCCAACTAACTCACTAACTATACCTAAGTAAATTCCTATTTCATCAGTGTGGCGAAATCGTGTCTGTCTTCCCGCCTTTAGTAATTAAACATCGTACCTATTTATAATATAGTACCTATTATACATGTACCCCTTTCGACGTATGGTGAAATCAAAAAGAGAACGTGGATCACGTGGGCATTCTCTGGGGCAGCACCAAAACCTTGTGGAGGGGTGGGTACAGAGCGGGGAGGACATGCGCAGTAGCGACCCCTGAGCGAGCGCCCCTTACTGCCATCTACCAAGTCAGTACTGATATTATTCATCATCTGAACTTCATCGACTCTGATGGACCACTAAGCAGTACTGTCCCCAACAATCACAACGAGAGGCGACTTCTGGAAATACCCAATATAAGACACTCTCTGCCATACCATCCTCAGCCGAGGCAGGGTCTGAAGCAACCACCAACAGATTCCGTAATAGATTTCCGATTAATTTTGAAACCATATAAATCCATACTTATGCTCTTTTTTTTGTTTTGTCTTTAGAATATATTCATTTTTTTTGTTAAACCTGTACTCATGTTTTATTTCTCAGCCATCTCATTCTTCCGATCCATGTCACATATAAAGTAACCCGGTATATTTAAAAAAAAGCAATATTTAAGGTGTCTGTCCACTACACCGTACCATACCATGACCGGTATAGGAATGTATCAGGCACGTAACGTAGCACGATACACTGTACTATGCCCACTAGAGCGGTCTGTAATAGTATGCTACACGTATGATGACCGTATGCAACGCGTATGTTGACCGTATGATACCCGTATTGATTATTATATAAGTATAATCTATATCCATCTCCTAGCACATATCTGAGTGTCCCATGATATCTTGTAACAGTGTACAGTGAAAGATAATAAAAATAAAAACAACTATGATCATCAATATATATTTTCTAACTGGATACTATTGGATAATGTATTGTATAAATTAATTCAAACGCCTTTGCATCAGTCATAATCTGCGGCTACAACGCGTATACTACGCGTTTCGCCGTCTGCATGCAGCGGTGTAGCAACGTCGCGTATTCTGCACGTAGCGTATCGGTAACAGAAAAATATTCTCGCCGACATATGTTGCCGCACCGTGCAGGATACGTGACGGTGTTGGTCGGTGACGGAACGGTTCAGTGGGCATAGTCACATACATTTCAATACAAAGAATACTTTTTTGCCTGATACGTTCCTATGACGGTCATGGTATGGTACAGTGTAGTGGGCAGACACCTTTAAGGTACAAATAAATATATTTTAAAATAAGAATCTTGTCTTGTTTTAAATACTGTGTTACAAAATTCAAAAGTAAGAGTCTCAGCGACCCTTACTTTTGAATTTTTGCTAAATATTGGTTTCTCAAAGCTTTGACGATTTCCAACAGTGCAGATGTGATCCCTGTAAAACCATCACAGGTCTTCCCCTCCTTTGCCTTCCCCCTCCCAAGGTTCCTGTGTTTAAGGTGGTAAATGAAGGTGACGAGTCATTTGCATCTTCAATAGGCACATCGTATTTTACAACTGAAGGTACAGGTGACACTGGTAAAATATACTCTACACCTGCATCTTCAGTGGGAGCAGCTAGGGATGTCTCCTGCAACGAGGTCGAGAACTAAAATAAAAATAAACAAGTACAGGCCTAAGTAAATAAGCTTATTTTGTATTAACAATTTAAAAAAGAAACTTAGTTTTAAAGAGTGAAAAATTTTACACCTTCCTCTTGGAGATTGAGGCCATATACTACTTCTCTCCCTTCAATGTATAGGATTTTTTCCTCCTGGAGTGTTAAGTTTACGAGGGTCCCTTCCCCACCGCCAGTAGTCACGGGCTATTTTGTAAACCTGCAATTGTTAGTAGGTATAAAAATGTATGACTATTTAAAAACTCATTTGTGTTAATGTGACCTGGTTAAATGGAATAAATCACTATATAGTGATAATCTCGCCACTGCCCAACATCACATTTTTTTTTCTTATGTAAACTGATTTGTTGATTTTGTTATGTAAATGATGATGTGCAAGAAGAATACAATAAATAAAAGTACAGATTCAATATACTAACTTCCTTCTACTCCAAGATACACTTTGCCGGGCAGTGCGTGTTAATAAGCTCCGACACATATTTTCACACTTCTGTTTCCTGTAAAATCATAATAACACCACACCTTTGGCGCTGTTTTACGTTACTTTGACGATCTCAGGCTTTAGGGCCCTCGCAACTCTTGGCATTTATAAATTTTGTAAAATCAACCTCAACCGACGCATATGCAAACGTCAAAACATAGCGGGAAATGTGACATTTCACACTCGACAACTATGAAATGTTGCCAGAAATGTAAATTAGGACATGAAAATACTCAAAGTATTTTTTTATTGCGGCATCACCGACTAGTATTATCCGTGTCCTTGCCAGTTATCGAGTTTATAGTTTATACAGAATACGAATTTGTACTATAATGACTAATATTAGTTAACGATTATTAGTTAGTTTAGTTAGTTCATCAAGATTCAGAATTGGCCCTAATATTAATAAAATAACTTATTTTTCAAATAAAAAGTGTTTATAATTTATGCGCATGCATGATGTGGTATTTATATATATCACCGTTGTAATACCTCGATCCACAATGTGAACTATCCTTTACATACAAAATCCTTATGTGCATCACGAAAAACAAGGGATTTATAATGTGAATTTGTTTTTTACTTGAAACTTCGCGCAATTTCTTTGTGTTTTTAATAATAAAATACAAGTTGGCAGTATTATCTAAGTGTTATATATATTATTTTAGCGATATATTCATTTACCTAAGGGTCGTTCACATACGTTCACTTTCAGTGATCACTCCGGATGATCCTCCAAGATGAACAAGTGTGAACGGACGTTTCATCGCTAGTGATCACTAGCGATGACGGAGGAAAGAGATTACCACTCGTCATAATTTTGATGAAAGGTCCTTTCACTGAAACGACCATAAACAAGTTTCATCTTATTATTTGTTTTATTCTCTATGAATTTGTATTGAATGTCAGAATCATGTACAAAATTATTATGTAGTCGAGAGCTATATTAATTTATTTTAAGTGTTATTTTTCATTTTTGAATTTGTTTAATTATTTTTATACGAAAATACGTC
The DNA here is from genome assembly GCA_947579605.1 of Athripsodes cinereus. Taxonomy (NCBI): domain Eukaryota; kingdom Metazoa; phylum Arthropoda; class Insecta; order Trichoptera; family Leptoceridae; genus Athripsodes; species Athripsodes cinereus. Next base: position 12,623,791 of record OX388319.1, on the reverse strand, counting down.
AAACTACATACAACATGAGTGAGAAAGTAGACATGGCAGTGAAAGCATAGGATGAACAAATGTGAACAGACGTGTTCACTTTCGATGAACAGGTTTGACCCTGACACTCTGGATGATCATCCAAAGTGAAGCAATGTGAATGCTACTTTAATTATACTACCTCTAATATAATACGCTTTTGCGGTCTTTTCTCCACTTGAATGATATTTCTATGTATCTAAATGAAGAAATAAAAGTTGGCAGCATATTTAAAACAAAAAAAATTGTCGTTTTATGCAAAATAGAAAAAGAATTTTATATAAAATATCGTTATGCACAATTGTGCATAACGCAGGAACACGCAGATATTTTAGCTTTTTTTTATTTTGGTGGTAATAAAAAGCGTAAGAAAGGGAAAAATAACGAAATCAACTATAGTTTTATTAAACTAGGTACTTTTTTTTTGTTAAAATATAATGACATTTTTACATTTTGCTTTAAAAAGCTATCAAAGTATTAAGGAACAATTTCAAATTTGTATAGAGCGCAGAATGAAGGGTATTCTTAAAATTCAAATTTAATAGTTATAAATTGATGAAAAATTAATATCTCCAAATAATATATTCAAAAATATATGCAACTTAAGACTAAATCATAAGTTTTTTCGCAACGATATTCGTATATTTTTTAATGTAATATAAAAGTGAGGAACCATCGGTTATTTTTAAAATAAGCAACGTTTTTGGTTTTAGGCGATATATATTTTACACTAGATATATTGTATTGTTTTACAAATCTCCATTTGATTGAGACCTTAACAAGCACAAAAGAAATTTAAAAAAATTCAGATAGGAAATCTGGGAAACACAAGTCCTAAAACAAAAAGTCTGCACTTTAGAAAAATCAACCAATAATACCAAATTCAGGAATCTTTATTTTTTCTAAAATATACGATTTTTTTAGTCTGACTTACGTCTTTTCAAAATTCGAGTTGGCAACAATATTGAATCGAGAAAAAACAACATGGCGTGAAGGGCATTGACAGTGCCGCCGTGTGTGTTGTGTTTGAGTTTATATATTTTTTTTATATTTTATAATTTCATTGACATTTAGTTTATATAATTAATGCTTATGTGTAGTAATGTTACAGGAAAAACAAGTTTTCGTGTGTCAAACGCTTTTTCAGTGTCTTAATTGTGAATTTGACACTGTGACTAGTAATATGAAACTAAAACCTTTCATTGTGTTGGCAATATTAAGTGACGAGTCTGGAAAGTTATCTATCGCGTTGTAGTGATGGTTTCGCCTCGAAAACTAGTACAAACAAAAAGGCGTAACGAAGGTAATTTTGTGAACATTGAAACCTAGTAAGGAGTCTGATGTTTGAGCCTTGTGAATGGTATTAATGTCATTATGTGAAAGTTATTATTTTTTTATAAATTGTAACATAAAACTTTGTTTTCAGCTATAAAAGCTAACAAACCTCTCGATAAATATGTGTTTTACTTGGATATCAAAAACAGTGCAATTTCCAAAGACATAGAGGTCAAGATAAAAAAGTTTGGAGGGGTAAGTGAACTTTTTTGAACACAATTTTCGCGCCAAATGAATTTTAACAAATTAGGTTACCATAAGTTTTCCACCATATCATTTACCTCTATGAACTTAGTAGTTTGGTTCCCCGCATAGAACGATATGATTTTCCGACTTAAGCGCCACTGTTATGTGTCCGTGCTATGTTTGGAAAAAGAAATGTCACGGCGGTTGGACAGATATTATTATTTTCTTGTTATTTTCTCAACGGGTTGTAGTTATGTAATGTCTATACAGTTTCCAAAAAATATCGTTGCGTAATTACGGATTACTTTTAGTTGGCGTTGCATGAAAATAAATTTACGTTGACAATGAAAATAAATTTATTTTGTGAACTTTTGATAAGACGTCAAATTTTGTCTTCTTATTTTTGCACTGGCAACAATAGATGACGCTTAACGGTGTGCGCATGCGTGATTTGGAGGAGGCGCGCGCAGCGCTCCGGTGCTCAAATTTGTGACTGTTGGTGAAATATCTCCATTTTGTGACAGATTTGTGTTTGTTGTTTGGGTATTTGGCGTTCAACTAAGTTAAACAAATATTTAGTTACATTTAATGACTTTTAATGTGAACTTTGCATCCAGTGAAAGTGTCTATATAAACTTTGAATAATATTTTTAAGAATATTAGACGATTTAGACTAAGTGTTGTGTATAAAGCCATCGTATCGAGCAGTGTATGTAGCGTAGTGTATTGTGCCGACCCACAAACTAGGTATGTTGTATATTAGCATGAGAAGTCGGGCGCACGGCCAGCCGCACCGGTAAGCCTCGCACTTACCACGCCTAGTTGGTCAAATGCTCGAATTTTCCACCAGCATTTTAACTAACTTACATACGTTTGTTTTTATATATATATATATTCACCTTCGGATGCGTTTACGCGACGCTGGCTTGTTTATAATATCCAGTAATAATCTGTATACTATGCAAAACACTTCATTAAGTCCCACCCTGAAGGGCTGTTTTCATGAATTTATTTCTAGGAGCATTTATAAAAGAAAAAATACTTTTTAGTTTGATAGTTTTGACAGTTTAAATTGTTTCATTAGAGTGCGGGATTGTAGGCCTTAATGTCATCTGTCAGTGGGTTTGTTTTGGCGCGCGTTACGTAATTGAGTTTTTACCTATTTTGATGCGATGTTTTGCTATGTACCTAACAGCGATGGAGTGTTGTATACAGGGTACAGTTGGTAGCATACTTCGCATGATACTTCGCTACTCACCATATATTATTATATACAAGCGTATGTAACCCGGCATCGCTCGGGTTTAATTAAATAGAAAACCTTGCAAATACATTTACGTGGATAAAAGAAGTAAAAAGCTCCTCCCAATGAGAAAACTTAATTTTTGACTCCCTACATGCCCATAGCTTAGTAACAATAAATAGGTAGGTACCTACATCATAAAAAGCATTGCAAATCTCTAAATGAAAAATCTTGAAGTTTGATACCTCACATGCCCATATTTAGGTAAAAAAAATAGGTAGGTACCTACATCGAAAAAAGTGTTGAAAAACTCTTCCCAATGAAAAATCATGAAGTTTGATACCTCACATGCCCATACTTAGGTAAAAAAAATAGGTAGGTACCTACATCGAAAAAAGTGCTGAAAAACTCTTCCCAATGAAAAATCATGAAGTTTGATACCTCACATGCCCATATTTAGTTAAAAAAAAAATAGGTAGGTACCTACATCGAAAAAAGTGCTGAAAAACTCTTCCCAATGAAAAATCATGAAGTTTGATACCTCACATGCCCATATTTAGTTAAAAAAAAATAGGTAGGTGCCAACATCGAAAAAAGTGCTAAAAACCTCTTCCCATTGAAAAATCTTGAAGTTTGACACCTCAGATGTTCACATTTATGTAAAAAAATAATAAGTAGGCACCTACATGGAAAAAAAAGTACTAACAACCTCGTCCCGATGAAAAAGCTTGAAGTTAAGAAATTCCACATATTGGTAGGTACCTACATGGAAAAAGTGCTAAAAACCTCTTCCAAATGAAAAATATGTGAGCTCGACACCTCGAAAGCTCATATTTTATTTAGAAAAATAGGCGGGTACCTACGTGCAAAAACTACTAAAAACCTCATCTTAATGTAAAAACTCGAAGATTGTCATCCCAAATTTCTATAAGAAAAAAAGGGTAAACATCCCTTTTCGTGAAAAAATTGTAGTCACATAAATGTTAAAATATTATAGTTGTCCACATTCGAATTTGTATTTTTGGTTTGCAGTGCATAAATGGGTATTTGCTATGAAATTAAAAAAAGTCAAGAATAAATTGTCATATAAGTATTTACTCTTTATTCCCAAAAAACCTTAAAAATGGATTATCTGCATCCTTCAATATTTCAGAATATTTTACTATCAAATATTTCATAATTTATGTAAAAAATATTAGGTGAAAATAAATAGGTTCCCACTCATTGAAAATCATTTAACATTGTTTATGGATTTTATATGTAAAACTATTATTATTCTACAGTATAGTTTTCTATGGTTTCATAATGTCTTCCATTATGAAAATAGCCCAATATGTCAAAAATATGCAATTTTTATTCACGTAATTCAAGAGCTTTTCTCATTAGCAAACACGATATTTTATTACGAAAATAAACCCTAAATATTTAGTTTCAGAATTGTTGTATTAATTGTTACATCCATTTTGATATTAATTCAATACAATGAAAAATGTTTGACTGTGAATATTGCTATTTACTAAATCTTGCATTAATTTTACATACATTTTGTTGCTAATTTTGTGACATGGTCGCATTAAAATTAAAATATCTTTATCAATACGTAAGATATTTTTAATGTTTTTAGCCTTAAACCTGCCCAGAAGATGAGACCTTGTATAGAGTGTATTATTTTACTTCGGTCTTTCCTAATTTCTGAGTCCATTAAGGACATACGTACATACATACATACATACATACATACATACGAACGGACTCAAATATTTATGTGTGGATTACAACAGCTAGCAGTACCTACTAGGTTACTGCTTACTGCTTACCAGTATGTTTAACTCTCTAGCTGTTATTGCTTTTTGCCCACAATACACACACTACTCAGACAATGAAAAGTGACTCTTGTTTTCTTTACATGGTTGTGTGTACACCACTGTACTGTACACTATGTATACTATATTATGTATTTACCTCTTTAGTGATTAACTACTTGTTTACAAATTTATGAAAATGAGCACAGCACATGCATATATATATATATGTCTGGGTACATACATTTAAATCTGTTATTGATTTACATCACATCCATATGTGGATATTCATCTATTCCTAGGCAATGTACCTTTATCAGCTCAGCTCAATAGCTGTGATTGGATAAATAATGGATGGGTTAAATACACTCACTGACACAACTCATGTGAATAATATTTGTACACAATTTTGTTTTTTTGACTTATCCGAATCAAATACTTTCAGTTGAACATCCTAAATATTTAATGTACAATCAATGTAATAATTGCACAATTTCTCCAATTGATAATAGGGTAAAATAAAAATCATAAGAAAATATCAATATTGAAAATAATCATATAATTAAAATATACAGTGAAACCTCTATCTATCGTTTTTGAAGGGACCTATTGAAATAAACTATGGATGCGGGAAAGCAATGAATGCAGGAGTATAGAAAAAATCACATTAATATGTATTTTAATTTTTAATATATGTACATACGAATATTTTAATTTTTAATATATGTACAAAAGTTATAAATAAATTTGTTGAAATAAAAAATATAGTAACAAAATAAAAAAGAAAGCTGCATGGAGATCAAAATCATACTTTATACTTCTGTAATCTTTCGTCTGTTTTGCTTTTTTATTGTACCTACTGACGTATAAAAGACAGCCGACAGAATCAACAAACCGTTCTTTCTTTCTCGCTCGCTCTCAAATGTTAATACACATGTATACGAATTTTTTTGTGTAATTTAAACGGTCAATGCGATAAAATCATATAGAGAAACGATGGATGCGATATATTTTAATGTGTTTTGTATGAAACTAATTCGGAACTGTAAAAAATAACGACAAATACGGGAAAACAATTATTCGAGTAACGATAGATAGAGGTTTCACTGTAACGTAATTGTTTGAGAATCTGTGTAATGATTGACGACACTCATGTATCTTTTTTTTTTTTCAGTTTTAAACATTGCTCGTAAACTCTTGATAGCTTATCCTCCTCAAATAAAGAAATATGGTGGCTATTATTATCATCTCTCAAAAATACAGTTGTGAACTATTTGATACATTATTAGGAAATTATTATGAAATGTGTCAAACTAGCTAATGGGGCATTCCAGGAAAATGAATCAATGGTTTTTTTTTTGTAAAAAAGTATTAACTTTTGAATTAAATGTTAATTATTTTTGATTATTTTTATGTCGATATGTAGTTTTTCACCAGGAGAATAAGAATCCGCCGGAATTTTGAAACACAAAATTAATGATTTCTATTTTTTGTTTGTGTTTGATGTATCACAAGTATACTGAAATTTTAACCTTTGATTACTATGTTAGGTTAGTTTTGGTCTGGTGTTATTTTATGCAACAGCACATTGATTGTCAATTATTTTTTGTTTGACTTATTGTAGGGAAGGTTAGGTTGAATCTGATGTCATTTTATTATACAGCATTGTGTTACAACAAATGCAAATTGTGCTCATGAAACTGACCAAATGTAGAAGTACTATCATTATTGTCAAGTGAAATAGTGTACATGTACATGAATATCAGTAGGAAATTTATAAATTTAATGTTGGTGCCTTCATTTTCTATGATTTTTTACCCAGATTTTATTTGGATTCTTTAGAATTATGTTCTTTTTTGTATTTACTTGTAAGTGGTCAACATGCACCAGCGATTACTAATTTCACAGTACATTTGAACTGCTGATTCCTATTTAATTTTTTCATCAATTACCACCCTGTTTCCATATATTTGTAATAAAGCACCTTCACAAACACTATCACATAACGATATTAGTTTTGGTAAATCTACTTTGATTTTATACTGGTTGAGAAATAGGCTCACTAGATATCCCATATGGAACCTAAAAAATAAATCAATTAGATAATCAACGAATCTGAAAAATCAACACACTTCATAATTTACTTGTAACAATTGGGATGTGCCTGAGTTGGACAAGCCAAATGCTACTTAGGACAAAGTCTTTTCTTTCGTCATCCGATGAAGGTATGAGATTCCTTGCAGAATTGTTGTTTAATGAATGATTTTAAAGAGAAGGTATCTAATATTTAACCATTAGCCTTCCGCAATATGGTAAACCTAGGTATGTATTATACGCCGTGACAAAACAAACAATCTTAAATCACATAATATTTCGATGTTTATTTGATATTTAATTATATTGTGACATGGATTTTATAATACTGTTGCCTATTGTGTGAAGAATGCACACAGTTGATTTCTATACTAGTATACCTATATATATAGATATAATACAACGTAAATTAGTCACCGATATCACCGGTGCGACGTTGGTGTACAGGACACTGTTTTTTGTGATATCACTGGTGATATGTTGGCGGGCGAAGGGTTAAGAGTCTACCTTACCAGCTAGAACATACACTTTAAGATTTTTATTTAATAAGTAAATATGTCACAAGTTACTTTTATATGAACTTTATCTAATGCCGTGAAAAAAGGAAGAACACAACTGCGTTATAACTAAGTATTAAGGATGTACCATGCCTATAAAGAGCTCGAGGGAGAGTGAGTCTCTTTTCGCTCCGCTAGGGTCCTCCCAATCGGAGGCCAATCCTGGTGACAACACTATGTGTATAATCACCAGAGGCCTGAGTCAACAACACACTTTCGTCTCACGTTCCCGCTCCGTTAGCGTTCGGGTGCAGACGATGTTGCAAGCAAGTGTCAATTTCGTTGCTAAGATACACAATAGTTACGAAAATTAACACTTTGGCGCACCATCGTCTGCACCCGAACGCTAGCGGAGCGGGAACGTGACGCGATAGTGTGTTGTTGACTCAGGCCTCTGGGCTGTATTACTTGTGATAAAACTATAAGGGTGGCATCACGCCCATTACACTGTAAGTGACACCTTCAGTAAAATCTCAAGTAGGTATCCATTAATGTTACATATGCTATTATATTATATGTCATATTGGATGTGTGTAACAAACTCATTTACACTCATACTGGTAGTTTTTGAACCTAGAAATTAAACAGGTATTAAAAATATATTCACTGTGTCGGTGTTTAGGTAGTAGAATTCCATAATGAAATAAATAAAACAAATGTTTTATTCTACTATTTTAGTAGAATAAAACATTTGTTTTATTTATTAAAATATAACAGATCAAATCATACATTTTCACAGGTGTCCTGTACGAAACCAAAATATGTTCCGTATGGAACCATGCACTGTAAGCCTAATCATACTGAAATTAGTTTAAAAAGTAATATCATTTTGTAATCTATATAATATGTATATTCAAGATAAAATTTCCCTATTCGTATAAAATACATTTTTTTTAAATTTCTCTGATATTTAGTTTTAACTGTTCATCTTTAAAAAGAGGTGACAAATCCTGTCCCACACAAAACCAAGCTATAAACCTCTATATCCTTCATTTAATTATATTTTTTGTGTTGGGACATTTTCGGGTTTATGAATTCCCTTCCTCCTGTTATATGGCTGTGTGTTTCATAAATATAATTATATCATCTGTAATGTGTTGTTTTTGTTCTAGCATGTTGAAGTATTCCTTGTGGAAGGTGTAACTCATATAGTTTCTGATTCACCATGTGGCCCTGGTGTCTCCTCACCTCGTACTCCGCAGACACCTAATTCTACAGCCACACCACACCAGGTATAATCATAACACCCACTCTCTTGTCTTTTTCATATTTTATTTAAAAATTTCTTATAAAACCAAAATTAAAATTTTCTTGCATGTGCACTTTGTTATCTTTTTGTTTTCAATAAGTTAATACCTCAACTCAGTAGGGTTACTCTTGACAAAATCTAAACACGATCTTAATCTTAATCATACAACGCGGGAAGTGACTATTAGTCAAACATATGTGCATACCAATCTCGCGGTAGCGCTAGTGCAGTTTTTATGCCCATAGTCCCTTCTTGCGCCATATGATTAAGATCGTATTTAGATTGTGTCAAGAGTAGCCCTGCTGGTTAGAATTAAAAATTGTAATGGGAATTATTTTATTAAATCAGAAGTGCTGATCCAGTGTAGTGTTCACTGATGATTTGGAAGGGATAATGTGGTTTTCTCACTTTGGCTAATATCGCCAGGGCACCAAAATATTGCCAGCCATTTAAACTTTGTGAACAAAATGACAGCTAGTCTGAAACGATAAAAACCAATAGAAACGATATCGTCTCGACCACCTTCCAACTTTTTTGGCCGATTGAACGATTTGCGCATGCGCAGATGCGCGCGGCGTTCGTATCTATGGTAAAAATTTTATAACCTACCTATAAATTTTATGTTTCCCGTTTCGTGACAGCTGTTATCTTTGTTGGTTTGTGGCATTTGTTTCCTTAATTAAAAGGCGCCTTATATCTCTACTATAATAACATTTTCGACTAAAAATAAACACTTCACGATCTCCATCTCTACGTCTGCCATTTTGAAAACAGTGTCAAAATCAAAGCGCATCTGACAGATCGTTTCTTTATCGGTGGACTGTGTAAACAGGTGTGACGATCAATGTATGTCCGGCGAATTTTTTTTTTCGCCTGACGATATATTTTGAAATTCGCCTGGCGATATTCGCCAAATGTGAACACCCCATAAGAGTAAGAGGATGATTTCACATGAGGTGTACAAACCAAATTAGGTCTGTTACTCATTTTTGTAGAATGAGTTTGAGTTGTTGTAATTTGTGTATTGATTGATGTTGTTATTGCAGTGGGTGCGTGGTAGACGTGCTGATGCCATGCTGGAGAGAGCAGCCTGTTTACACCATAACTCACCACGTGTTCCTCCACAGCATTACAACCTCCCTGTCTGGAGTCTATTGAAGGTCTGTGCCTAATGTGTGACATTTTACTAACATATTGGATAAACATGTACCATATATTGTAATATGTTTCGCTTTTCTGTTTACACATTGAAATTCATCTGATTAATATCTGCGCTTTATCATTTCAGATTAAGCAGTTTTTATCGCGAATTGGTTCCTTAGCCTACAGGAAGGTGTTACAAGAACCTTTCATCAAATTTGAAGCTGTTGATAGGTGAATTGAAATTTATGTTTTTTTATGTATATTATTATCAGGGTCCTTACACATTTCCATTTGTTGCTTGTATGAGGTCTCAATGCAGGTGATTTAATTAGATTAGTTTAAATAGAAATATCCCACACTGTTTCATGCTCATGATCAGGAACATACCCACCACATCCATTAATCATAGATGCACCATGAAGAAGAAAAGGTACAACACTCTCATAACATTACGTACATACATTACATTGTCTTGTGGTTGTTTCATATATTCAAGGCTTTTGTGTTGGTCTTTGTGAGTAATTAGGTTGTCTATGTTGCACACATGTTTATCCTATTTTTATTCTTTTGTTCAATATTTGCTGATTTTTTAAGAGATTTTATTTCTGTGTTTACCTTAATGTGGAATTTTTCCAGAATATGCGAACTTATCTAAATGTCTATTACTTTGAATTATTTTTATGTACATATGTAGTATTATACCGGAAGACTAAGAATCCGGTGGAATTTTATGGTTTTTTGAAGCACCAAAAATAAATATTTGCATTTTTCATGCATGTTTGACATATCACAAACTTAAATTTCTACATTCAACTGATTTGCAGGTTAGGTTAGAGTTAGTCTGGTATTATTCTATGCAAAAGCACATTTATTGACAATCATTTCATTATTATATCACATGGGTGAAAAACTATATAATTACGTGAATGGAAATAGAAAATTCATCAATTTAATTTCAACGCGTTCACCTTTTCTGGAATTTTACCCTTAATTCTTTTACATATTATTATGTTACTAGTTTCACATTCTGCCATTGATGGATATTCCACTTCTAGATGATACAGAATGTCTCATTAATGAACTATTGTTCTTTTTCGAAACCGAATGGAAAAATGTTTGTTTTGTGTTTAATACCAAAATCTAAGTGATATTAATAATAGTTTCAGTTTTTTTTTCTCATTATATCAATATTCTACATCTGTTTATGTATTAATTGATGTAATTTTGTTCAGTTGTTGATATTTATATGATTAACTACTTTCTGTAGGAAAAGTCGAGTTGTTTACAAAGAACTTAATGTGTGGCCAGAGCTACGGCTGAGTGGTGAGCATAGTGGATGTCCTTTTGCTACACCTGATAAAACCAAACAATCTGTCAACAACACCAAGCCACCTACTAATATTCCTAAAGTAGACAGGGCACTTTCATCTGCCAGCAGAAAGAGGTATTTACACATTGATTTTACCAAATATTATAAATTCATTGCTTAATACATCAATCCACCAATAAACAATTATGTTGTGTTCTTGCAGGATGACAAAGAAGAATAAGGTACGAGTCAAAGAGCAAATAGAAGTGCCCCAGAAACAAAGTGGTTATTGTGAAATTTGTCGTGTGGATTTCTCTCATTTACCTGACCATGAACGTTCCCCGTCACACACTGCATTTGTTAAGAACTGCTCTAATTTCCTCTCTCTGGACTCCTTAATCAGTGCTGGAGCAGATGTAGAAGCATTCCTCAAGATGAACACATCCATTACCTCCAATCATTCCATAGAGAGGCGTTCCTTAAGAAATATTATCAAACTTCATCAAGAAGAGAGTGCAGATCCTAAAAAGCAGCTAGAGATCATATGTAATGGAGGCTCCCCCAAGAGACAGACTACTCCTCAAATGTCTCCTGCTCTTAGTGACTCCAAGCACTACTTACGTTCCAAGGGAAGTGAAAAGAAGGATTATAGAAATGGTTCAGTTAGTCCACATGTCAATTATGACAAAAGTGATGTTGGAAAATTAAATGGGAAAATAGAAGAGCTGGAGCGATACAGCCCTGTTACTAAAGGAAAGAAGTTGAAGTGCAGTATGAAATGGAGGAAACAGAGTCCTGAAGCTTCCGAAGGTACTGGAGACACCAACTCCTATTATAAGGTGGTGGGTATGAGCACAAAGCTCCGATCCAGTGCATCATTTACTCCTGTACCACCTCCAAATAATGCACCTACGTGTAATGGAAATGCCAGTAACCCTGGATTAGTAGTCAAGTTCAAAAGAGTCAGGAAGTCTGAGTTGTCGGTGCTGAGCGATGAAGCTGAAAATTTTATGTTTCCTAAAAAAGATGATAGTGAAACAGAAGACGAAAGAGAGAGTTCTCAAAGTTCAAGTAGGGATCCATCCACTGAAGTTAAAACGGAAAGCAGCTATCATATCAAAGAAGAGGATGACTCGCAGGATAGCTGTGGCTCAGAAAACACCAGGAGAAATCCTAGGAGACGCACCCATGTGGAGTCATATAGAGATTCCTTAGACTGCTTCGCCTTAGAATATACTCCACCACCTCACGCCAAACGGAGACATTCCACTGTGTGTGGGGAGGAAAAAGAGAAGGATATTCCTACTCAGTTGCTGAAAAGTCTCAAATGGGAAAATGGTCACTTGCGAGCATCTGATCAAGTAGAGAAACTTGTGTATTCCTTTGAACAGGTACCTAAAACTGAACCCTGGTTTGATTCCTTTCTTCGTCAGGATCAGGGTAAAGAGGTTACTAAAAGTGCTCTCCCATTCTTAGGATGTTATACTAAATCTCCTATCCTGCCTTACGAGATGGCAGAGTTACCACCCCTTAAGCCTAATTGTTGTATACTTAGTCAATTAAAAAAACCGGAACCAAAGCCAGCAAGGTTGTATGGTACTAGGGGTATGAAGAAGAAAAAGATAAGGGTGGACCCTGCCTTTAGCGTAGGATTGAATCCACGTAAGTCCCCCAGAGAACATGCATCAACTTTGGCCATTCTCGGAGGTCTAATTCACAGGAAAAGAAGCAAGTTGAGTGGTTCTGAAGATTCCAAGTCTCTCCCTTCAATTGCAGAGGAAGAAACATCTAGTGATGCCCCATCCTGTATTCCTTTGTTGAACCCTATTTATGAAGCTTCTCGACAATTGCACCAATTGTTATCAAATGTGTTTGTGGATGATGCAGATGAAATTCCTGTTGATTCCATGGAAGGGATACATATAGAACGTGGTAAAACAAATAATGTGTTAGATTTAATAGACAATTATGAAGAATGTGAACAGATAGATAAAACTGTGAGAGAACTATGTAATAATGTGCAATCTGGACGCACCAAGCCGCGCAAAGGTTACAAATTCAAAAAGAAAAATAAGACTGGGTGGCCTAATAAGAAGAAGGTGTGTAAAAAAGATATGGGGAGTAGATGTTCTTCACGGGATAGGAATACTGGTGTACAAGGTAATAGTAATTTTAGTAGGTTAGATGAAAACAGTATTACGTCTATGAGTGAGCTAGAAGAAAATGGATCAATGAGTGATAAAGTGATGGACACTGCAGATGATAATGCAGTCAGTCTGTCTGAGTGGCAGGGGGCAGTAGACCTGCAGCCCGTAGTCAGAGTACTGAAGATGGAAGAGTCTACCGCCAGGAGACTTCGCAGTGCCGCATCCACCAATAGTAGATTTATTAGAGATAAGAGACGGCTGAGGAGACGCAAGAAACCACACCGGTAACCTCACACCCCCATACTCACATTCTCTCATACATGACACATTTCCAATGTACAATACTTTTGTATTATTGTAGCCATCCCCTCTTCCCTTAATGTATATATGTAAATCTATGTAACTTTTAGGTATATTGTTTCCATTTTGTATAGTTTCCTCTCTTAATTTTTAATTATTTTTATACCATTATTGTCAACATATTACATTATTTTCCAATTTGGAATTGATGTGTTTGAGTGATAATTTATTGTACAAATGTTTCAATACTAAGCAGGCCCAATCCACAATTGGTGTAAATCTATTTCGTGTATATCAAACCAAGTGGACATGGAACTAAATATCATAGAATGCTGGATTTTAAATCAACAAATTCATTCCACAAGACATAGACATTTTTCTGGCAAACACAGGATGAATATATTTTTGAAAAAGGCTCCTCGTCATTTTTGTGTATAGTGTTTCATAGAATTATATTTCCAAATTGATTAATGTCATATTGTTATGTGGAAGAAGACTTCTGACATTTCATTTTAATAAATAAAGTAATTTTATTAAAGTATTTTTATAAATGCAACTATTTTGGAAAATAAATTACACTTGTCATTAGTTTTATTTCTTAAATGTATCAAAAATACAAACAATATGGCTATTCAGTCCTAGATTTTTGAATTCATTAATACATATTTTTCTGCATAGGGCAAATTGATTTGTGTACTGTTTTTCAGAAGATTGAACACTAGTCACCACAATGTTGGCAGAATAATAAAAACAGCAGTAAGGAATCAAGGACTGAGTGAGATGTTGTTATCTCTTTTGCAACTAAATAAATACATTTTATTATAACTAATCAATAGAAAACTTTTTCCTGGTGTGCCAAATGAAATGCTTATTTCATGTAGGCTTTTGTTCTGATATACGATATGACTAATGTACTAATTATTATTTAGAAAAGAACTTGTTATATTAAACAAAGTGTTAGTTTTTAAGTGTAGACAAATTATACCCGGCATATTTTTTTTTGATGATTGTCTTTTTATACTACGAGATTAAGGTTTTTGTTACGGTGATTTGAATGCTGCACTGCGGACATGATATAGGTACTATGTACATATGTATTTATGTTAGTTTACAATTATTGTAATCTAATAAGGATATATTGTGTATGTAATATTGTCTATGTTATTCACAAATTATTTTTAACTGATGAGTATTTTTGATCTCAAAATAATGATACAATATTGTGCCAGTAAGTCTAAATGAGAAAATTTCTTTTGAAATAGCCACCATGATATGACACTAACTTTTGTGGCAGTAAACGAAATTTGTTGTTTCATCTACTTACTGCAAAGTATTGGTCATGTATATATTATTACATTTTATAAATTGTATATTTAGTTTCCAGACAAACATATTTAAAATGTGTATAGTCCATGAGTTACGACAACACGGTCACAAAACATGCGGGAATTGATTATTCTAATCTTGTGATGTACTCCTGTTTCTGCTTGGTTACGACTACTAAGTTACGAAATATTGTTAAATTCAGTTTTGCTATAAATTTGTATTGCAATATTCCTGAATTAATTATTGGCAATATCTTGTTGTTCATTCCAACTCAAGACTTGCTCATTAAAATTAGTACTTTGAATATATTGCATATTCTCAACAGCACTAGGACTAAATGAAGAAAATACAACAGAAATATAAAATCAAGAATATTGCACATTTTGCAGTATGTATATCATTTTTATATTTTCTAATTTTCAATTAAAGTGCACAACTTTCATTTAATAATATTTCTCTTATCGAACTAACACTTAATTAATTTGAAAGGTGAATTCTCATTCCCTTGCTTCAAAAGTAATGAATCTCAATTCAACTTCTATTTTATCATCTCCACATGTGAGTACATTCGGTAACATAAAGTAATGAGTCCGTCATGTGTACTCTGCTGTGAAACACCTGAGCCTGGGTGGTCAAGTTTTTATTTTGTAACTAAACTATTGTTGAATTTGCCCAGCCAACCAATAGTAAAATATTTGTTTTAGTTAAGGAAAATTCTGGAAGATATACAATACTTTTTTAACGGTAGATTGACTGCGCTATATCTTTTCTCAGTGATTTTATTAATATTTTGTTATATTTAATTGTATTATAAATGATTATTATTTATTGATTGATATTATACAAAATTGAAAAAAGAAATAAATATAATTAAAATTAAATATTTTTTTGTTTTATTGTCAATATAATTATTTGCTGAAAGATTTTTTCAGTACATATTCTGTCAACGAACATTTTATGAGAAAAGAAGTATTTAAATATGTGTGGGCACAAATCATAGAACCTTCATTTGGGACATTCCTACTTTAGCACATAATCAATCAGAAATTACAATAAATTAATAAATGACTTATTGGACTGTGGGTTTTATTATAAAAACAATCAAAAAATATTGTCCTTACGCATATTTATTTGATTTTTGAAACAAATGAAGAAACAAAGAATAAAAAAATAAAATGCTTATAGTTTTATTGCATGGTCAAGTTTTCTGTTAAGTTCACAGTGAATGTGAAAAACAATGCAGATAGGCATTGCTGTTAATGTTTCAAATATAAGTAACCTAAAAATGCTAATTTCATTAATATAATTTTAACTATTCTTATAACAAACGTGACTAAGTAATATTATCAAGCACATTGATAATTCCTTTTACACAATTGAATGTTACAACATACAATAGTAACATAACGGTGGACTATGTATATGATTCAACTAACATAATAGTTAACAAAATAATGATAAAACGGATGACAATCTACACACAGACAGATCTTGCGATGGTTGTTGACACAATGTCTGATGATCTTATAATAATAAATGATGGAGAGAACACAAGATTATCATATTTACTTGTGATAATATCTATTCGTAGATATCCTCCCTGTCTGCGACATATCTTACGATATCCTTGGGTTTATGAAGCCTTTCGGCATCCATGTCCGGAATTTCAAATCCGAATTCATCTTCCACTGCCATTATTATTTCCACGTGGTCCAATGAATCTAAACCCAAATCATTGATGAAATGGGAGTCTTCTGTGAGCTGAAAACAAAATATAAACAACTTTGTCAATCTGCCGCAGTCAAAATGAACATAAACAATCACATTACACCTTGAGATATTACAAAATCAATTAGCTTTTAGTTCATTTATTTATAAATAATGGAGAATCTCAGTTTAAACCAAGTCATTAAGGTGGTACACACACATGAGGAAATTTCTGAGCATCTTATTTTCTTTTATATTATAATGAATTACCATTACTCTTACAATTTATTGAAATGTATATATTGAAATAGAGAATCCACATTGCTTCAATGCCCACTGCCATTAAAAAAATAATAATTTGTACTTGAAATATTGTAGTAAGCTTAATGCTTAATTTGAAGGTCCAGAAGTTTGATGAGAGAATTTTAACCTAATATTGACACATCGGAAGTCTGAGTCAGTCATCCCCTCAAGTTTAATTAAGGAAAGCAAAGGTATGGTATTTTCATCATTTACTGCAATGTTTGCAAAGGGGTGTTTAGACTTGTTCACATTTAGTGATCACTCTAGATCATCCTCCAAAATGAAATTGTGTGAATAGTTGTTTCATCAAAAGGGAACACTAGCGATGACGGATGAAAATGATCACCACCCGACATAATTTTGACGTAAGGTTCTTTAACTGAAACGACCATGAATAAGTTTTTTCTTATTAATTGTCTAATCCCTTATGAATTAGTATTGAATGTCAGAATCACAAACAAAAGGAACATGCTGTTGTGTACTTAGGAGAACTTCTATAATTTTAAATTGTTATTTTTTAGTTTCTTTTTTTATGAAAATACATCGAACTATAGACAACACGACCATCAGTATTGACCTGATGGTGAAAGCATGGGATTAATAGATGTGAATGAATGTGTTTCGAAAAACAGCTTTGACACTGGATGATCATACAAAGTGAAACAATCTGAATGCTACTTTACAATGGTGGGATTTTACATGTTTTTGTATCCAGCACTTATTAAAGGTTAGGTACAGTTTCTAACATTAATAGTAAAAAAGTTTTAGAAGAAAATCTTTTATGCCTAAATTGAATAGATAATGCAGTGTTAAACATACTCTCTGAGTGTCAGGTATAAGCACAACATACCTCGATAATATAATAAGTAAATTACCTTCTCTGGATCAATCTTGTCATACAACTTTAATAGAAGGAGAACTCTCTGTTTAATTAGATCTAATGTAAGGGGTCCTGCAGCAGAACAGTAGTTTCTAAGTACATGTTTAACGACACCATTGTTCTGAAATAAGAAATAAAATTAGTAATCGAAAGAATCTCATGATCTGCATTCCATAAATATAATTGTGTTGGTAACTCCTTATCACAAATAGACGCCGCAGAACTGATATGTTATGCAACAACCAAGAAGAGTTAAACAAACAACACTCCGTAGTATTTTATAGGGTATATGTAAAAGAACTTTCTTTTAATTTTAATATAATTTAACTGGCACTTATAAAAATAAAACACCAAGGTAATTTACCTGATTACTAGAAACTGGTACGCAATTGTGGGCTTGGAAAACAGTCGCTGAACTAAGACATTTTTGTTGAATGACTACATACGGTAGTCGACTCGATCGAATTCTCAAAGGAGTCTTGGCAAGTAAGGAGAAGGCCCCCCTAACTAGCGCTGCCATTATGAAAACGATCACCCTTGCAAAACCACGATGCCGGAAAAATGACGGAATAAGAAAAACTTAGCCTTAGAAGACGCAGACACAAGAAACAATATGGGGGAGAGACAGGACGACAACATAAGGATTATAAAAATACCTATATGTCATCTGAAAAAAATATTGAATTTAATTGTTATTTAGAGTTGCATTTGATTTATTTTGTAAAAAAATTACATAATTATTAAAAAAAAAAAACAATTTTCTTTCACTGGTTTGAAGTTTTGCAGCACAGTCCAGAAATTATTAACCGATTAATAAATTTATACAATATACTCATGCAATGACTATAAATTTATATTTTGTTGTAATGCATGCCAGTAAAAAAATAATTCATGCCATGTTTTATGAAGCTGAGCTTCAAAATACCTGTGACATAAGTAGAGATTATATAGCAGACTAGCTGTAGCTGTTCAAAATGTAAATATCGAAATATAGACAAGTTTTGTAGCAGAGGTAGCTGTAATGTAAATCCATCTTAATAATATTTGTCTTTGGTTTTCTTTATGTCAAACAATGTCAAATGCGAATAGGGAAATTGCCGTCATTTTCATTTTAAGTTCTGTTTGATGATGCGTTGTAAGTTTTCTATAAAGCTTTTCCGAGTTTTGTAATTGGAAATATTATCGTAATGGGGAACGCAGATACAAAATTAAATTTTAGGAAGGCTGTCGTGCAATTAACATCCAAAACACAGGTAAGGACAAAGAACTCCTACACAATAAATATATAGCAATATGGAAAGGAAGTGACCGATACTATTGTGGTTTTACGATTAATATATAAATTGCGTGTGATATAAATCACAAAATACATATAGTTTCGATATGTTCTTGTCTGAAGAACTTTTTTGCTAGTCATTGTAGTGAAACCTCTAATTTTCTAATATTATTACTTCATACTCCTTGTTTATGTTTCATATAAATGTGTCAAATATGATCGTGAAGCTTATCTTGAGCTTAATTATAGAACTTTGTTTTAAAAAATATATTTTAGGTTGTGGATGTAAATGATGATGCATTTTGGGAACAGTTTTGGTGTGAGAGTGTCACAAGTATTCAGGATGTATTTACTTTGGTACCTGCTGCAGAGATAAGAGCTCTGAGGGAACAGGCTCCACATAATTTAGCCACATTATGTTATAAAGCTGTGGAGAAATTAGTTAAATCTGTTGACACTAGTTGTCGAACACATCAAGAGCAAATGACAGGTATGTGCATTTTCTTTTACAAAACAGTCTTTTTTTGCATGGATTTAGGAAATACATGGCTTATTTATAAACTATTTAATTAATTACTTGTAAGTGCATATTCATTGTTTATGTTTAGTTTTTTGAGATTTGAGGGATTTGTACTTTTATTACCATACAGTTAACTGTCCACTGGTTACCCCACTTGTGAGTGATGCCATAAAGCATAGATAGATATTTCTTATTGATTGATTGATTGATCTTATGTTTCAATCACCCGGAATCAAACTACGAAAGTTTTAAGTTTGTTGTCTCGGTGAATGCTTTGGGGGACTCATACATGGATGAGATTTTTGGATAAGGCAACCGGGACAAGATGCTTGTATGCCTGTAATGGAGCACAGCATTACTCATGGATTGCTTGTATTCTGTTAAGTTCTATATGTATATGTTGGGCCTATTGGCATATGTTGGCAAGAATTGAGAGAATTTACTCAAGAATAGGTGCACAGTATATAATGTATACTGTGCACATGTATATAATGTATGTGCATAAAAATAGATAAATATTCATTACCATTATTTAGTATTTTAATAATATTGTGAAATATATTAGTGATGTTATTTTAATTGTTTTAGCACTGAATTGTGTTAGATTGTTGACAAGGATTCTTCCATACATATTTGAAGATGAAGATTGGAGAGGATTCTTCTGGTCATCGCTGCCTCCTTCTTCTTCTTCAGAGTCCGAAGACTCAGTGCCTCTGGCACAGTCATTAATAAATGCTATATGTGTAAGTTATCTCTGTTCCAACCAATATTTTAATTAATCAGGTAACTTTCATTTGAAATTAACTCATGGTAAATAAACTATCCCATATCATAATTAAAGAGTAATGAAGTGTTTATTCACATTTTAATAGCTATTTTTCAAATTTAAAATTTGTCTTATTTCTCTCATTAATTACTGTTTTGTCTTTTTGACAATGGTTTGTGTGATGTATAATGATGGTTTGATATGTATTTATTACAGGATTTACTGTTCTGTCCAGATTTTACGGTAGTTAGTAGTCGCAGGGCTGGTCCAGTAAGTATTATTGTTCCACACCGCATAAATAATTTAAATATACATATTAAAAAATATGTAACTTAGTTTTTGTTATGTGTGTCGTGAAAAGGGAGTTTGCCGGCACCTGGAATCAAACCGCGCACTTTGTGCATGAGACTGAGACTCTACCTCTAGGTTACCGACAAACTCAATATATCTTGATACACTTTATGAATAATTTAATTTAAGAGATACAATTTATATCTTGTCATTTGATTTATTTCTTCATTATATCATTCAACAAAATAAGAATATCTGTTAAATTTAAAAAAAAGTTTTTGTATGGTATATTTTAGGATAAAGCTGAAGAGTTGTCTGCTTTAGACAGTTGTGAATATATTTGGGAGGCGGGTGTTGGGTATGCGGTATCACCCCCTCGCTGTCCTCCACTAGATGGGCATCGTACTGAGTTCCTGAGATTACTGCTGGTGTGTTTCAGTGAGGCTATGTATAGACCCACAGCGGATATCACCAATCAACCCAATAAGTGGATTGCGTAAGTGTATCTGTCTTTAATTAAATTTAGTTTGATGTATAATATTTGAAGTTCATTGATTGATTATTTTTCAGTTATTTGACATGCCCTGAGAACCGTCATGCACTGCCCATGTTCACATCCCTCTTGAACACAGTATGTGCATATGATCCTGTGGGACTAGGTCTACCCTACAACCATCTCATCTTTCAGGATTCTCTGGAGCCGCTGGTAGATGTGGCTCTGCAGATTCTCATTGTTACTCTAGACCATGATACTTCCACTGAAGGTGATGAGGTGAATATAAGATAAATTATATATTTATTTTGTGTTATTATAATTCATTTCATTTAGATATTTTAAGCCAGTTTACAAATACATATCTTTGCCTTACTTTAACAAGGTTCTATCTACATAGGGAAAACATTTAAGATGGAAGGGTTATTCCGTGTCAAATCATTACACTGATTCAGACTTGAGACATCAAGTCTGAATCAGTGTGATCAGAAAATACATAAATAATCAGAAAATACGCAATTTTACGATGCATGCATTTCTGAAGCCCTGTATCTCCTGATCCCATTGAGATCCCATAATAGAATTTTGGTATATGTATTAATACATTACAAACTATTTTTGACAATTTTTTGGAATTTTTGAAATTGTCACTTTTTGAAAAATTTAATTTTTAAAATTTATTTTAATTTTTTTTTTTTCTAACCGTGACCCCTATCCTGTGGCACATCAGATTAAAGCCCCATTCAACAGATTTAAAACGAGACATCTCCCAGGTTTATATCATTACTGGTTGCCAGTCTATAGGCATCCAAAGGTGCCATGACATGAGATTTTTTCATAAAAATTGTGATTTTTAAAAATTAATAACTTCAAAAATAATTGTGCTACATAACTGAAATTTGGTATTTTTTCGTAAGTCTATGATAAAAACAATCATGAAAATCTGAGACATCAAGTCTGAAAATCTCTCAAAATTGTGTTGAATTGACACGGAATGACCCGGAACCTTGTTTTTCTGAGGCGACGATATGTATTTTAATTATGGTAAGTGGTTGAAGCTTGTTCATAATAATTTCTTGGTCTAATTGCAATTTTCTAATCAACTGATTGTATATAATTTTTTAAGATTGTTTTAATATTTAATTTTAGTCTAACGTTCCCGATAATCTCTTCATTAATTACCTGTCTCGTATCCACCGTGATGAGGACTTTGCCTTCCTTCTGCATGGTATTTGAACAATCCTCTGGCACAGACATATCTACCTAACTCTGCTAAGAAAGTTCAGTTCCACCAAGAGTTGTTAGTACTGTTCTGGAAAATGTGTGATTATAATAAGGTTTGTTTTTTATAATACTGTACAAGAAGATATGAGATATCACTTAAGTACACTATTCAACAGATTGTACATACTTGTTTAGTAGTAAAATGATGTTTGATATTGTTGCATTAAAATTTAAGAAATATTTGAAATGTAGGATTCATTTTTCAAATTCCAAAAATTATATTTCGAGACTGGATTTGATGGTATTGTGAATTCTATCTTAGTTTAAATAGTCCATGATATTTTGTATCTTTTCTGCTTTTACACTAGAAGTTTGCGTGATTGAAATTTGGATGTTTTTAAAATAAGATGTATAGTGAATCACAGCTCCAAAATTTTCACTTTTGTTTAAAATTTCAAAGTCATTAAAAGTCTAAAAACATTAAACATTTTTCACTGTTTCAGAAATTTCTGTATTATGTTTTGAAAAGTAGCGACGTTTTAGAAGTATTAGTGCCTATCTTGTATCATCTCAATGACTCCAGAGCTGACCAGTGTGAGTATTGATATTTTTTTATGACATATACCTAATTAAAACAAATATACTTATATATAAAATTATCAATAATACATACCAAAAGAAAAAAAACCAAATTTTAAATTATATTTAAGATACATTCAGATTTAGTAGGGATTGCAAAGGGTTAGAAAGAAAGATATCACCTTTAAATAATATGTTTTTAATATTATATCTTATGTTAACTATAACAAAGCATTTGGAAGAAAGAATGGTTAACTGCTATTAGGAATTGGTAGAATAATGTTAATTTATTGTATTGAATGAAGAGTTAATTATCATGATTTGTGTTTATAGCTCGCGTTGGCTTGATGCATATAGGAGTGTTTATTCTCCTACTTTTGTCTGGTGAAAGGAACTTTGGTGTACGCTTGAACAAGCCATACACCGCAACCATTCCCATGGATATTCCAGTGTTCACAGGCACCCACGCTGATTTGTTAGTGACTGTGTTTCACAAGATCATCACTACAGGACATCAGAGATTGCAGCCACTGTTTGATTGCCTTCTAACAATTTTAGTTAACGGTACGACTTTAAGTCAATTTTTATGTTATAAATTATAGTTACTATTTATTAAATTTTATAATAAAAAAAATATACTTAGAACAGCACATATGAATACAGTAGATATGTATGTAATGATTGTTTCAGTATCTCCCTACTTGAAGACACTCTCAATGGTGGGCAGTACCAAGTTGTTGCATTTGCTGGAAGCCTTCAGCACCCCCTGGTTCCTCTTCTCCTCCCCCACCAACCATCACTTAGTCTTCTTCCTCCTTGAGATGTTCAACAATATTATACAGTATCAATTTGATGGTAAGAATTGGGAATAGTTCTATTTTGTCTCTGCACTTTTATTGTGTTCTAAATTTTCCAAATTCCAATTGACAAAGATCTAAGAATCGGAAAAAAATATTTTTATCGATAAGGATCTTTACAATTTTTTCCAAATTTTATTGTCTTATTCGTCAGTAAATAAGCCTTCCTTAACCAATTCTATATGTTGTGAAAATTAAATTGTTGGTAAATGGTTTATATGTAGGACTCTTTTACATTTTGAGATGATCCTACCTATTTTAAACCATTCTAAGCTCCGAATTTGCAACATCCTAGCTTCTAAACTATACCTACTGTAATAATTGATTCCCAAACTAGAAGTGACAACCCTATTCAGCTAGCTAAGAATTGTATGAATTTTCGCATTGTTGCAAATATACGTACGAAATATCGCATTCCTAATTGAATTAATTAACGAATTTTGGCCTTTCGTGATCGTCTCGATTTATCTATTAACTATTTTCATAGATTTAGACCCAGTACGTTGTGTTTTGACGATAATTTTACCTACGTTGTGTATTTTTTTTAAAACGCAAAATAAGTCACCTGAAATATACATTTCAATAATCAAAAAGAACAACAAAATCACAAAATCAATAAAACAATTTAAACATGAATTTTGATACATATTAACTCTGAGATCAACTTTGACGCCAGATCACTTACCTTGAGATACTGTAAAATAACATAATAAAAGTAGTGCACAGTAAAACATAAAATACAACTTAACAATCATTATAAAATAAATTCAAATAATATTATTCTATATCATTACGAGAATGTTGTATGGTAACTGGTTGCCGATCTATGTCCCTACATAAGATAACCATTTCATAGTTTCTATAGCCGATGTATGTACATATGTTCTACAACATACCTACTAATTCGTTGCGTCGTAAAGGACAGTGGCGCACCCAAAAACATAACTTTATTACTTTTGAATATTAATTAAATTTCAACACGATTGCTATGACATCATTTTCAGAGACTAACTACCATGTTAGTGCATGAAAAGCATGCTGTGTCCATGCTAAAGGAGCGCCGCCTCCGCTCCCTCACGTCTCAAACTGTCCCATGCCGCATTTGAGCCCGTGTGCACAACTCTACTCGCGAATATATAAAATAATATATAAAATATATTTCCACTAGGGCATGCAATATATTGCAAACATGCGGACATGCAAACATATAATGATATTAGCTCTAAAGATTCCTGATCATTGAGCCTCAACCAAAGGGCGCAGATAACCCCTTCAAGTTATACTCTAGCAGAAAATTCGAGGAATGGAGCTGTACCTGCTTCAGTCGGAGAACATTTGAAATAAATACCTTTTCATTGGTTAAGTTGATTTATACGCAGAGAAAGCACCACCAATCTCTACGCACATCCAACCATGTTAATGATTGCAAGGTGTGTTCTTACAGAACTGATAAGATAGACTACTAATATAGTTAGCAATATCACGAACAGTGATTTACCAACCAGTTAATAATAATTAAAGTTAATTAAACATAATATCCATTTACAAATGCCCAAAGACCTTATAATGGATTGTGGGTCCTCCAGCATATAGGGAAAGGAGAGAATTTTGTTAGTTGAACTATGTACTTATATTTACAAAATTTGATTTAAATAATTATCATGCATAATTATATACTACAATATCATATATTTTGTTAAGAAAGGAATAACGTCGTACCCAAATCGTCTGGGGCCTAACAAACGACTGGACAAAACTACATTCCCTAGAAGGAAAAGGGTTTATGTAGGGATTTTTGGATAAAGGGTATTAATATAAATATATTAATATAATAATACATAAACAATACGATATAACCATGCCTTGCAAAAATGTTAATTAATACATTCTAGAATGTCACAACAATATAAGTAGAAAAGTCCAGTAAGTTTATAGAAGACAAATGACATCGATGATAAAATATGTAATTAATTAAATAATCAAATAATATCCTGCTCAACATAAAACTCCTCTCCAAACTGCTTAATCCTTCGTAATGGTAAAATAAATTAAATAAAAATACAATATTAGGTAAGTCGGTACGCCACTGCCATTGGTCTAGTATTAAGTGTGTCGTACCGCGCTATATTATATCAGTCACAGGTACATACATACATACAAAAATGCTGAAAATAAATATACATAATTCCTTTGTTTTCAAAATCTGTAAAATAATAAATCCTTGAGTACGACGACTACTTTGTAGACAACAATATCCTCCTAAATATCACGACACCTAGATATAAATAAATTAATAATATTGAAAAATCTTATCTTATGACAGCTGGCAGGCTCACGGATTTTAAAATGTTAATTAAAAGTAATTTAGGATGATCTATATATATTCCCAAATGTGGAAATATCACTAAAATATAATGTACTAACTACTACGAAGGTGGGTAAATAAATATTAAAATATGTCGAATTCAAACACTGAGATTAATATGATTCAGTCCCACCTCTCCTAGGTTCAAAACTAAACTGCCACGAGTCATCTATCCTCCCTCTTCAGGTACTGAAAAATGTCGACCCAAAGCAACAAAAAAAAATCTACATCCATCTCTTCATGACACACACCAAAATATACCCGTCTCTGTCTCCTACATAGATAGATAGATCATCATCATCCACTTGAAATTAAACTAAGTTTCATTCCTATATTAATTACCTACTACAAATATTCCATCTAGGTATACGAAAATAATAATATTAAATTTACAATCTAAAATAATATTTACAACCTTGTATATATTCATTTCATCACATACCCCCCCTTGAGATTACGCTGAAGACAAAATGGCTGAGGCATTATCTCACAACCAATTATTTATTTTCTAATTATTTTTCACAATTATTTAATTCCAACTTTCGAGTCCGCCACTGTATATTCCGATAGGTCGTAGGTACCTCGTCAGCTGTGCTCCTCTATTCAAGTCATCAATAATAATAATACATGCATGCACATAATACACCGATGCGTCCACTTGAGAAATACTCGTTCAATATTATTGTCCCAACATAACATAATATTTTAATATTCTGTTATATTTTATTATTTCGAGTTTTGTTATTATTTTATGTCATCACATCTATAGAACATAAAATAGTAATAACAAGTTTGTCCCAATACTTAAATATCCAAGTTGCATTTTGTTAAAATTCGTTTCATGTGATCATATTCACACATCATTATAATTATCCATAGTACTTGTGGTTCCCTATAGTCCCTATATGCATTCTTCAGGGTGATCCAATTCGCTGGCAACACCAATCTTGTACTACTCGCCAGATGTCTCATATCCATGATTCCTTTGCCGATGCAGCCAGTAGTCCTGCAGCACACAAATAGATACGCAAGTCGTCCTCTCCGTACCGACACAAATTCAAGACACTCAAAAACGGCGGCAAACCTCATCGTATCCAAGATGCTAAATGTCTTAATTTTCTAGAACACCCGTCCTCCCACAGGACACCCGAAAACTCACGGAAGAAAGTGGGAGACCAACTCTCCACCGGCAACCCATCCTAAATAACCATTCATCTCTCAGCACCATCACGCTGCGTCTCAGATGGGGTAGACAGAGAGAACCAAACGACAAATCCTTCTATCTTGGCACACATCCCTCGCCTCCATCACTGCCTTACAATCCCTCACACAATTCATACCGATTTCTCCTACTCAACACGCGGCCGTCCATAAGAATTCGATCCACGTAATCAAGCCACATAATTCTACAAGTAGTGCAATATCCTCCAGCTAACCAGCAAAATGCGTGATAATGTGTTGACAATGTGCCTAAATAACATCAAACGCGAACAGCTAACTCAAAATACCTATAATTACGTACCTAAAATCACCTATAATAATACCACAAATAATCAAGAGAAAGATAACATACTATATTCTTGAACATCCAGGGGTAAGTGGTGGGAACCCCTCCCTCAATGTGTTTACGCACATTCACGCATATAAGATACATAACACAATATTTAAACGAGTTGCATTGACAATATCTACATAATACATCCCAATATGTTATTCTATAATAGGTACGTAGAATTCCCCTTGTCTCCAATATTACAGTAACCAAATGTATATACCTACATATTAGGTATTTATAAAGGAATCGTCCTCATTCATTTCAAAAGTCCTGAAAAAATCTATTTCAAACTATCACACACACAACTAAATATAATATATTTACACACAACTATAACCACAAAGGTACATATCATAATATTCGTTCCACTTGTAAAATAATAATAACTAAACACTTTATAGTTCACATTTAAATAACTTCACTCTAACACTCTCGAATAATATTATTACAATATTTGACACCACAATTTTAAAATTATAACACATTAAATTTTAAATAATATTCCATTTGTAACATCGATAGATCCGCAAGTGAATCTCAACCTGTTACATCATAGCGTTGTCCTTTCTTCTTACATTAGTCCTCTCCAGCAATTTATGTTATTGTACACCACTCTCTTTTGGGTTAACAGAGAGGATCCAATGCTACATAATCTCATCACATCACCCTTCTGGCCTCCAATAAAACTACTATCATCGCTGTCCAAACTTTTCACCAAGTTTCTTGCAAGTATATCATGTTGGTATCCTACCAACAGATATTCAACTCAAATATTTCCTATATAACCTCGTATACTTTATGTCTCAGATTTCCTTGTTCCATTCATACAATATCATCAAATCAGTCCTATAGTTTAACCCCTGATTGCATACATCCCGTTAGGTACTATAATATACCATATACCTTTCTGCTTGCATCTTTATTTAAAACTATAGTTTTTTTTTGTCATTCCAGTAATAATATTATTTCCTATCTCGTTCTTGGTTTAGAATAATATAACGTTTTAATCATTATTATATCCTAGGATTCATAGGTTGTAGGTACATCTTATTTCTCTATTTGGAAGACGATGTATTATATCGGCAAACATCAACCTCTTTTCTCCTTAGAACATTTCCATAAATGAGTATTCTCTTGTCCTCAATTTTGAAATGATAGATACCACCTTTCAGGGTATACAAAGAGTTCCAACGTTTCCTAAAACTCAAGATCCTGGAATGCCCCTCCTGGTTTAAAAGAGTCTGCTTTCCGTGTAGACTGTCTTCCCTCTAAGCCGATCATTCCCCACTTAGCCTGTAAGAATGAATATCCACTATTTCTTCCAGCTAACCGTTTAACATATAACTGTAAAAATAATCACCTAAATCGTGATTTTATCAAAACCTCATCATTCGATTATTGCCTATATACTTATCCGCTTCATTCGTATATTGTATTATGTATGTTATCAGATACTCATAAAATCTGGTCTAATATTATTTCAAACTCAATAATATATTCACCATTCTTACCTCGATCATAAATTTATTTCACACCCCAAATAATTAACTTGACAGAATTCTAAAAGTTTAAAAACAAACACTTAACTTACAAATACTGTAAAATGTTAAGACCATATTCCTCAAGAAATAATAATACTATACCTACCTATTCTAGTCCCTAACAAACATCTACTTGATACATATAACGAACATCAAACTATATACCTATTATTTATCCATTTTACCCAAATACTACAATATCTAAAAATCCTAAAAACTCTAGTCATATACCCATATACATAAAATACACTTCGCATACATAATACCCATGTTTACAAGTCTACTTGGGAATATAATATTCCATTTTTCTAACACCCAATCTTCTTATGAAAGTACATATTTTTGGTACCTATATACATTATTGAATAAAATAAAGAACTATTCAGGATTTCAACATATATATACCTATCCAATTTTATACCTGAATCACAAGCGTTCTTTAATAGACTATTCATAAGGACATAATTCCGAATGAACTCTTAAGGGTTCACGATATTATTGTGCATAACGTTTGGTATATACCTATAGATAGCCAAACACAAATATAATATCATGTTGCCTAATTCGACTAACACTATAATCCATGGATAACCAACCCGCGGTTCTCGAAGTAAAAAAAATCAACAACCAATTTCCTCGCTACATCTACCAAGAATAAATTTTATTCCTCCCCTCAAAAACCAAACACATTCCTCTGTCCATAACCCAGTTCTACTCCTCAAAACCCATTTATGCTCTCCCCCCCTCCAATATTCATGATTTTAGTTATTTATCATCGCAAACCCAAAACCCACTTCTACTCCGTAAAAACCCAGTTTATGTCTGCAATGACAGACATAATATTCTGGTCCAAGGCACCATTTGAGATGATCCTACCTATTTTAAACCATTCTAAGCTCCGAATTTGCAACATCCTAGCTTCTAAACTATACCTACTGTAATAATTGATTCCCAAACTAGAAGTGACAACCCTATTCAGCTAGCTAAGAATTGTATGAATTTTCGCATTGTTGCAAATATACGTACGAAATATCGCATTCCTAATTGAATTAATTAACGAATTTTGGCCTTTCGTGATCGTCTCGATTTATCTATTAACTATTTTCATAGATTTAGACCCAGTACGTTGTGTTTTGACGATAATTTTACCTACGTTGTGTATTTTTTTTAAAACGCAAAATAAGTCACCTGAAATATACATTTCAATAATCAAAAAGAACAACAAAATCACAAAATCAATAAAACAATTTAAACATGAATTTTGATACATATTAACTCTGAGATCAACTTTGACGCCAGATCACTTACCTTGAGATACTGTAAAATAACATAATAAAAGTAGTGCACAGTAAAACATAAAATACAACTTAACAATCATTATAAAATAAATTCAAATAATATTATTCTATATCATTACGAGAATGTTGTATGGTAACTGGTTGCCGATCTATGTCCCTACATAAGATAACCATTTCATAGTTTCTATAGCCGATGTATGTACATATGTTCTACAACATACCTACTAATTCGTTGCGTCGTAAAGGACAGTGGCGCACCCAAAAACATAACTTTATTACTTTTGAATATTAATTAAATTTCAACACGATTGCTATGACATCATTTTCAGAGACTAACTACCATGTTAGTGCATGAAAAGCATGCTGTGTCCATGCTAAAGGAGCGCCGCCTCCGCTCCCTCACGTCTCAAACTGTCCCATGCCGCATTTGAGCCCGTGTGCACAACTCTACTCGCGAATATATAAAATAATATATAAAATATATTTCCACTAGGGCATGCAATATATTGCAAACATGCGGACATGCAAACATATAATGATATTAGCTCTAAAGATTCCTGATCATTGAGCCTCAACCAAAGGGCGCAGATAACCCCTTCAAGTTATACTCTAGCAGAAAATTCGAGGAATGGAGCTGTACCTGCTTCAGTCGGAGAACATTTGAAATAAATACCTTTTCATTGGTTAAGTTGATTTATACGCAGAGAAAGCACCACCAATCTCTACGCACATCCAACCATGTTAATGATTGCAAGGTGTGTTCTTACAGAACTGATAAGATAGACTACTAATATAGTTAGCAATATCACGAACAGTGATTTACCAACCAGTTAATAATAATTAAAGTTAATTAAACATAATATCCATTTACAAATGCCCAAAGACCTTATAATGGATTGTGGGTCCTCCAGCATATAGGGAAAGGAGAGAATTTTGTTAGTTGAACTATGTACTTATATTTACAAAATTTGATTTAAATAATTATCATGCATAATTATATACTACAATATCATATATTTTGTTAAGAAAGGAATAACGTCGTACCCAAATCGTCTGGGGCCTAACAAACGACTGGACAAAACTACATTCCCTAGAAGGAAAAGGGTTTATGTAGGGATTTTTGGATAAAGGGTATTAATATAAATATATTAATATAATAATACATAAACAATACGATATAACCATGCCTTGCAAAAATGTTAATTAATACATTCTAGAATGTCACAACAATATAAGTAGAAAAGTCCAGTAAGTTTATAGAAGACAAATGACATCGATGATAAAATATGTAATTAATTAAATAATCAAATAATATCCTGCTCAACATAAAACTCCTCTCCAAACTGCTTAATCCTTCGTAATGGTAAAATAAATTAAATAAAAATACAATATTAGGTAAGTCGGTACGCCACTGCCATTGGTCTAGTATTAAGTGTGTCGTACCGCGCTATATTATATCAGTCACAGGTACATACATACATACAAAAATGCTGAAAATAAATATACATAATTCCTTTGTTTTCAAAATCTGTAAAATAATAAATCCTTGAGTACGACGACTACTTTGTAGACAACAATATCCTCCTAAATATCACGACACCTAGATATAAATAAATTAATAATATTGAAAAATCTTATCTTATGACAGCTGGCAGGCTCACGGATTTTAAAATGTTAATTAAAAGTAATTTAGGATGATCTATATATATTCCCAAATGTGGAAATATCACTAAAATATAATGTACTAACTACTACGAAGGTGGGTAAATAAATATTAAAATATGTCGAATTCAAACACTGAGATTAATATGATTCAGTCCCACCTCTCCTAGGTTCAAAACTAAACTGCCACGAGTCATCTATCCTCCCTCTTCAGGTACTGAAAAATGTCGACCCAAAGCAACAAAAAAAAAACTACATCCATCTCTTCATGACACACACCAAAATATACCCGTCTCTGTCTCCTACATAGATAGATAGATCATCATCATCCACTTGAAATTAAACTAAGTTTCATTCCTATATTAATTACCTACTACAAATATTCCATCTAGGTATACGAAAATAATAATATTAAATTTACAATCTAAAATAATATTTACAACCTTGTATATATTCATTTCATCACATACCCCCCCTTGAGATTACGCTGAAGACAAAATGGCTGAGGCATTATCTCACAACCAATTATTTATTTTCTAATTATTTTTCACAATTATTTAATTCCAACTTTCGAGTCCGCCACTGTATATTCCGATAGGTCGTAGGTACCTCGTCAGCTGTGCTCCTCTATTCAAGTCATCAATAATAATAATACATGCATGCACATAATACACCGATGCGTCCACTTGAGAAATACTCGTTCAATATTATTGTCCCAACATAACATAATATTTTAATATTCTGTTATATTTTATTATTTCGAGTTTTGTTATTATTTTATGTCATCACATCTATAGAACATAAAATAGTAATAACAAGTTTGTCCCAATACTTAAATATCCAAGTTGCATTTTGTTAAAATTCGTTTCATGTGATCATATTCACACATCATTATAATTATCCATAGTACTTGTGGTTCCCTATAGTCCCTATATGCATTCTTCAGGGTGATCCAATTCGCTGGCAACACCAATCTTGTACTACTCGCCAGATGTCTCATATCCATGATTCCTTTGCCGATGCAGCCAGTAGTCCTGCAGCACACAAATAGATACGCAAGTCGTCCTCTCCGTACCGACACAAATTCAAGACACTCAAAAACGGCGGCAAACCTCATCGTATCCAAGATGCTAAATGTCTTAATTTTCTAGAACACCCGTCCTCCCACAGGACACCCGAAAACTCACGGAAGAAAGTGGGAGACCAACTCTCCACCGGCAACCCATCCTAAATAACCATTCATCTCTCAGCACCATCACGCTGCGTCTCAGATGGGGTAGACAGAGAGAACCAAACGACAAATCCTTCTATCTTGGCACACATCCCTCGCCTCCATCACTGCCTTACAATCCCTCACACAATTCATACCGATTTCTCCTACTCAACACGCGGCCGTCCATAAGAATTCGATCCACGTAATCAAGCCACATAATTCTACAAGTAGTGCAATATCCTCCAGCTAACCAGCAAAATGCGTGATAATGTGTTGACAATGTGCCTAAATAACATCAAACGCGAACAGCTAACTCAAAATACCTATAATTACGTACCTAAAATCACCTATAATAATACCACAAATAATCAAGAGAAAGATAACATACTATATTCTTGAACATCCAGGGGTAAGTGGTGGGAACCCCTCCCTCAATGTGTTTACGCACATTCACGCATATAAGATACATAACACAATATTTAAACGAGTTGCATTGACAATATCTACATAATACATCCCAATATGTTATTCTATAATAGGTACGTAGAATTCCCCTTGTCTCCAATATTACAGTAACCAAATGTATATACCTACATATTAGGTATTTATAAAGGAATCGTCCTCATTCATTTCAAAAGTCCTGAAAAAATCTATTTCAAACTATCACACACACAACTAAATATAATATATTTACACACAACTATAACCACAAAGGTACATATCATAATATTCGTTCCACTTGTAAAATAATAATAACTAAACACTTTATAGTTCACATTTAAATAACTTCACTCTAACACTCTCGAATAATATTATTACAATATTTGACACCACAATTTTAAAATTATAACACATTAAATTTTAAATAATATTCCATTTGTAACATCGATAGATCCGCAAGTGAATCTCAACCTGTTACATCATAGCGTTGTCCTTTCTTCTTACATTAGTCCTCTCCAGCAATTTATGTTATTGTACACCACTCTCTTTTGGGTTAACAGAGAGGATCCAATGCTACATAATCTCATCACATCACCCTTCTGGCCTCCAATAAAACTACTATCATCGCTGTCCAAACTTTTCACCAAGTTTCTTGCAAGTATATCATGTTGGTATCCTACCAACAGATATTCAACTCAAATATTTCCTATATAACCTCGTATACTTTATGTCTCAGATTTCCTTGTTCCATTCATACAATATCATCAAATCAGTCCTATAGTTTAACCCCTGATTGCATACATCCCGTTAGGTACTATAATATACCATATACCTTTCTGCTTGCATCTTTATTTAAAACTATAGTTTTTTTTTGTCATTCCAGTAATAATATTATTTCCTATCTCGTTCTTGGTTTAGAATAATATAACGTTTTAATCATTATTATATCCTAGGATTCATAGGTTGTAGGTACATCTTATTTCTCTATTTGGAAGACGATGTATTATATCGGCAAACATCAACCTCTTTTCTCCTTAGAACATTTCCATAAATGAGTATTCTCTTGTCCTCAATTTTGAAATGATAGATACCACCTTTCAGGGTATACAAAGAGTTCCAACGTTTCCTAAAACTCAAGATCCTGGAATGCCCCTCCTGGTTTAAAAGAGTCTGCTTTCCGTGTAGACTGTCTTCCCTCTAAGCCGATCATTCCCCACTTAGCCTGTAAGAATGAATATCCACTATTTCTTCCAGCTAACCGTTTAACATATAACTGTAAAAATAATCACCTAAATCGTGATTTTATCAAAACCTCATCATTCGATTATTGCCTATATACTTATCCGCTTCATTCGTA
The DNA here is from genome assembly GCA_947579605.1 of Athripsodes cinereus. Lineage (NCBI taxonomy): Eukaryota > Metazoa > Arthropoda > Insecta > Trichoptera > Leptoceridae > Athripsodes > Athripsodes cinereus. Next base: position 12,588,754 of record OX388319.1, on the reverse strand, counting down.
TATTGTATTATGTATGTTATCAGATACTCATAAAATCTGGTCTAATATTATTTCAAACTCAATAATATATTCACCATTCTTACCTCGATCATAAATTTATTTCACACCCCAAATAATTAACTTGACAGAATTCTAAAAGTTTAAAAACAAACACTTAACTTACAAATACTGTAAAATGTTAAGACCATATTCCTCAAGAAATAATAATACTATACCTACCTATTCTAGTCCCTAACAAACATCTACTTGATACATATAACGAACATCAAACTATATACCTATTATTTATCCATTTTACCCAAATACTACAATATCTAAAAATCCTAAAAACTCTAGTCATATACCCATATACATAAAATACACTTCGCATACATAATACCCATGTTTACAAGTCTACTTGGGAATATAATATTCCATTTTTCTAACACCCAATCTTCTTATGAAAGTACATATTTTTGGTACCTATATACATTATTGAATAAAATAAAGAACTATTCAGGATTTCAACATATATATACCTATCCAATTTTATACCTGAATCACAAGCGTTCTTTAATAGACTATTCATAAGGACATAATTCCGAATGAACTCTTAAGGGTTCACGATATTATTGTGCATAACGTTTGGTATATACCTATAGATAGCCAAACACAAATATAATATCATGTTGCCTAATTCGACTAACACTATAATCCATGGATAACCAACCCGCGGTTCTCGAAGTAAAAAAAATCAACAACCAATTTCCTCGCTACATCTACCAAGAATAAATTTTATTCCTCCCCTCAAAAACCAAACACATTCCTCTGTCCATAACCCAGTTCTACTCCTCAAAACCCATTTATGCTCTCCCCCCCTCCAATATTCATGATTTTAGTTATTTATCATCGCAAACCCAAAACCCACTTCTACTCCGTAAAAACCCAGTTTATGTCTGCAATGACAGACATAATATTCTGGTCCAAGGCACCATTTGAGATGATCCTACCTATTTTAAACCATTCTAAGCTCCGAATTTGCAACATCCTAGCTTCTAAACTATACCTACTGTAATAATTGATTCCCAAACTAGAAGTGACAACCCTATTCAGCTAGCTAAGAATTGTATGAATTTTCGCATTGTTGCAAATATACGTACGAAATATCGCATTCCTAATTGAATTAATTAACGAATTTTGGCCTTTCGTGATCGTCTCGATTTATCTATTAACTATTTTCATAGATTTAGACCCAGTACGTTGTGTTTTGACGATAATTTTACCTACGTTGTGTATTTTTTTTAAAACGCAAAATAAGTCACCTGAAATATACATTTCAATAATCAAAAAGAACAACAAAATCACAAAATCAATAAAACAATTTAAACATGAATTTTGATACATATTAACTCTGAGATCAACTTTGACGCCAGATCACTTACCTTGAGATACTGTAAAATAACATAATAAAAGTAGTGCACAGTAAAACATAAAATACAACTTAACAATCATTATAAAATAAATTCAAATAATATTATTCTATATCATTACGAGAATGTTGTATGGTAACTGGTTGCCGATCTATGTCCCTACATAAGATAACCATTTCATAGTTTCTATAGCCGATGTATGTACATATGTTCTACAACATACCTACTAATTCGTTGCGTCGTAAAGGACAGTGGCGCACCCAAAAACATAACTTTATTACTTTTGAATATTAATTAAATTTCAACACGATTGCTATGACATCATTTTCAGAGACTAACTACCATGTTAGTGCATGAAAAGCATGCTGTGTCCATGCTAAAGGAGCGCCGCCTCCGCTCCCTCACGTCTCAAACTGTCCCATGCCGCATTTGAGCCCGTGTGCACAACTCTACTCGCGAATATATAAAATAATATATAAAATATATTTCCACTAGGGCATGCAATATATTGCAAACATGCGGACATGCAAACATATAATGATATTAGCTCTAAAGATTCCTGATCATTGAGCCTCAACCAAAGGGCGCAGATAACCCCTTCAAGTTATACTCTAGCAGAAAATTCGAGGAATGGAGCTGTACCTGCTTCAGTCGGAGAACATTTGAAATAAATACCTTTTCATTGGTTAAGTTGATTTATACGCAGAGAAAGCACCACCAATCTCTACGCACATCCAACCATGTTAATGATTGCAAGGTGTGTTCTTACAGAACTGATAAGATAGACTACTAATATAGTTAGCAATATCACGAACAGTGATTTACCAACCAGTTAATAATAATTAAAGTTAATTAAACATAATATCCATTTACAAATGCCCAAAGACCTTATAATGGATTGTGGGTCCTCCAGCATATAGGGAAAGGAGAGAATTTTGTTAGTTGAACTATGTACTTATATTTACAAAATTTGATTTAAATAATTATCATGCATAATTATATACTACAATATCATATATTTTGTTAAGAAAGGAATAACGTCGTACCCAAATCGTCTGGGGCCTAACAAACGACTGGACAAAACTACATTCCCTAGAAGGAAAAGGGTTTATGTAGGGATTTTTGGATAAAGGGTATTAATATAAATATATTAATATAATAATACATAAACAATACGATATAACCATGCCTTGCAAAAATGTTAATTAATACATTCTAGAATGTCACAACAATATAAGTAGAAAAGTCCAGTAAGTTTATAGAAGACAAATGACATCGATGATAAAATATGTAATTAATTAAATAATCAAATAATATCCTGCTCAACACAAAACTCCTCTCCAAACTGCTTAATCCTTCGTAATGGTAAAATAAATTAAATAAAAATACAATATTAGGTAAGTCGGTACGCCACTGCCATTGGTCTAGTATTAAGTGTGTCGTACCGCGCTATATTATATCAGTCACAGGTACATACATACATACAAAAATGCTGAAAATAAATATACATAATTCCTTTGTTTTCAAAATCTGTAAAATAATAAATCCTTGAGTACGACGACTACTTTGTAGACAACAATATCCTCCTAAATATCACGACACCTAGATATAAATAAATTAATAATATTGAAAAATCTTATCTTATGACAGCTGGCAGGCTCACGGATTTTAAAATGTTAATTAAAAGTAATTTAGGATGATCTATATATATTCCCAAATGTGGAAATATCACTAAAATATAATGTACTAACTACTACGAAGGTGGGTAAATAAATATTAAAATATGTCGAATTCAAACACTGAGATTAATATGATTCAGTCCCACCTCTCCTAGGTTCAAAACTAAACTGCCACGAGTCATCTATCCTCCCTCTTCAGGTACTGAAAAATGTCGACCCAAAGCAACAAAAAAAAAACTACATCCATCTCTTCATGACACACACCAAAATATACCCGTCTCTGTCTCCTACATAGATAGATAGATCATCATCATCCACTTGAAATTAAACTAAGTTTCATTCCTATATTAATTACCTACTACAAATATTCCATCTAGGTATACGAAAATAATAATATTAAATTTACAATCTAAAATAATATTTACAACCTTGTATATATTCATTTCATCACAATTTGTATGCTTTCCATCTCTCTTTAACCTAAATTAATACATTTGTTGGCTAAACAAACTATAAAAGAAGAAATGCATTTATTTTACCCTGTAGATTATCAAATTTGGGTATGTGTATCAATTTCAGGTAATTCAAATTTAGTATACACTATAATTCGCAAGCGCAGCGTGTTCCACAATCTTGCCAATCTTCCACATGAACATGCAGCTATCAAGAAAAGTCTTCAACAGGGTCAGGGACAAGGCAGGCACAGTTTGAGGCGGCGAGCTGGGAGTGGAGTCAGTGGGGGAGTTTCTGGTGATAAGAGAGAAGGGAGTGTGGCTAGGGAGAGTAGTGGGGATGAAACTCCCATGGAAGGTAGTAGACCTGCACAGCCAGCGGAGCCTGGCACTTTGAAGGCCACACTACCTGATACACCTGGTCAGTATAAGACTCCTACTTTACTTTGCAGATATCTTTATCCACCATGTAAATAGCCAATTTCCAGATGATGTTATTGACGAATCTGGAAGATTTATTTTGATGTCGTTCTTTTACACCCTCTTGTAGATGTAGGACTTGACTTGTGTTCAGCTCAGCAACTTTATATATGCCCAATGTCTATGAGTACTATAGTCTTCTAATATTAGAGTCAAGGGGGGTAAAGTTCTGTGAAGCACAAGGATACTATTTCATTTATAGCTTTGTAAATTAAAGGTATGTATTTTTTACTTTTTCTTTGACCTCAGAACTTTACCCTCAGCCAGTGTTATTCCCTCCAGGACAATGACGATGTAGCATCAATATCTTGAATTCGGAAATGAGGCTTGCCACTCATTCTGATTGTCTTGATTATTAAAGCAGGTAGAGGATTATCTATGTGGTAAAGATAAATGTGTCATTGAGTTTCGAAATCCACTGTAACACATACGCCTGTATTCACCAAGAAAAACTGAGCGAACGATCAGCTGAGCAAACGATCAGCTTAAATCTCCCTCAGCATTCCTCAACGTAGATAGGTATTCACCAACGAAAATTTACACTGCTTAGCTGAGTCGAATTTGATCGTGCGTATCCATGGATACAATGTAAATATTATGAAATGAAACTGACATTTATTTACGGAAACAGCCATTAAAGTAACTAAAAAGTATATTTTTGATAATTATACAAATAAAAATAATAATAAGCCATTTAAAAAATATATGTATCATTTAAAAAATTATATGTTTATTTTTTAAATATTTATAAATTCCTTTATATATACAAAATCAAGACTTGAACTTAAACAGATATAACTTTGATAGCAGTCGATTTGACAGCTAGCATTTAATCGAATCATGCATTGTTGTCAAAGTAGTTTGCCGGTGAGGTTAAAATTAAAAAGAAATTATAAACAAGGATAGAAAAATAACTGAAATACTCCGTATATAACTAAAATACACAGTAATTTACCATCAAGAAATAATTTTAATTCCTTGCAATATTGAACTATTACACTATCCGTGGTATTTTATAACATAGATATGTACAATATGAAAAATTATAAATAAAAATCTTGTTACTATTGTTGTATTTGTTTATATTTATTTGTAAAAGGCATAAGCTGTTTATACGATAAATAAATAAAAAATATTCATGTTGTTTAGTAAGTACTCTGTAACATGTTTAGTCGAAAGTAGAACTATTATAATTATTATTATTGGACAACATTAAAGTGTCGTTAACGTGCCAAAGCACCTCAATGATACTGAACAATTAATCAATTCTAGGACATTACATCCACATCATATAGAATCTCGGATACACAACAGCATCCATGTCAGAAGACACATTATGTTGAATTAAATTAAATGTTTTGGATACAATATGTGTCCACGTCAGTAATATAAAACAGAATACAATATTTAATAGTAATTAGTAAATTATAAGGTTTTTAGAGCCTTTCTGAATGTCTTAAGATCTGCAGCTTGCCTACGCTAGCGGGGCAATCCATTCCAGAGATTGGGTCCCGCCACACAAAAGGCTCTATCCCCATAATTAGTTAAAATTCTCCTCTGCGGGCTCATTTCTTGATATTTCAACCTGCACAATTCAGCAATATAAACTGGGGCATTCTCATTCTGTGCCTTATAAACTAACATTCACACTTTGGACTGCACTATAGTCTCCACTGGTAGCCAATGAAATTGCTTTAAAAGTGGAGTCATACGTGTACACCTTTGTACTCCAAAGATAACACGTGCAGCGGACTTCAAAACTGATTGCAGCCTATCGATCTGACAAGCAGGTAATCCCACTAAAATACTGTTACAATATCCTAGTCTGGATATTACCAGAGCCACAATTAGTGACTTCTTAGCGTCTAATGTGAGACACCTTTTTATCATCCCAATTTGCCTCAGCTGAAAGAAACAAGCACTGACAAGAGAACTAATGTGCTTCTCTAAAGTTAGCGAGCTGTCTTTTATGGTTCCCAGAAGTCTGACCTACGTTGACGGTGCCTTTTATGTGTGATAAGAAAGTGCGACTGCGATTGAAAGGATTGTTGTATTGCATCGAACTATTTGTGATTTTTTTGTATATGTTTAATGGCCTTGTGCCGCATATGTTATTATAAATAAATAAATAAATCATCATCATCGCCCTCAACGCTCCTCTCGGGAGCACAGGGCAGAAACCAGCCTCCTCCATTCAGAGCGTCTCTGTGCCAATTGCGTCACCTCTTCCCACGACATTCCTTGCGCTCTGATATCGTTGTCATAGGAATGGTGTATTGTGAAAGAGGGACGCCCGGGCCTACGGAACCCCTGCGGACGGAAGAACAGTGCTCTTTTTGGCCAACTATCATTGGGCATTCTCAAAACATGTCCCAGCCAGGACCATCGTCTCTCTTGTATTACAGAGATTACAGGTCTCTGCTGGGTGCGCCGGCGCACAGCATCATTTGTAACATGTTCATACCATCTGACATCCAAAATCCTTCTAAGACACTTGTTTTCAAAGCTTAGTATCTTCCGCTCTTGAGCCTTGGTTAAGTGCCAAGACTCGCAGCCATATAGAAGGATTGGGATGATGCACGCATTGAACAAGCGACATTTTGTCCTGATGCTGAGTCCAGACGCCTTCCAAACTTTGTTCATGTTGTTGAAAGCCCCGCTAGCTGCTCCTATGCGGATTGGTAATTGCGACCGGAGATCACCCTCTGGCGTTATGGTTGCTCCCAGGTACCTGAATTTACTAACCTGAGATATTTGGGAATTGCCAACCATTAGTGGGGTGTGAGTACTCGTGCATGTACTATTACATATGTACTCCGTTTTACCAGCGTTGATATGAAGGCCAAGGCGCAAAGAATTTTCATAAAGAGCATTAGCGTTGCACTGTAATCCGTCCACAGATGTATCAAAAAGGGCTAGATCATCCGCATATTCAAGATCGTGCAGCACTCCCACAGACGTCTCACTGTTTTCACGCTGTGATAAAGGCACACCGCCAGGGCCCAGAATAGATTTTCTGAGCAGGTAGTCCATAATTATGGCAAAGATAAAAGGTGCCAATACACAGCCCTGCCGGAAATAAATAAATAAATTAATTAAATAATTTATTTATAAATATACATATATATAAATTATTACATGCCGCCTACAAAAATATATTCGATAAATTGTAAATAAAATGCCAACAATACGAAACAAGTATGGCGGGCATTATAGAATAATTTTGACAGATCGACGCTGAGCAAAAGTTAATCCACCTCAATTGGCCGATCAAATTTGAGGGAAATTTTCACTCAAATCACGCTGAGGGAGCCTAAAATATGTTGGTGAAAACCAATTTTGACGTTGATCGTAATTTGAGCTGATCGAACGCTCAGTTTTTCTTGGTGAATACGGGCGATATTGGTCGATAGAAAAATTAGATAGGAACTATTATTTAAGTGTAAGCATGTGAAAGGATGTAGTGGTAATTATTTCTCATCTTCATTTTATTTTTTCTGCACAAATGGTGAGTGTTTTGAAAGATACAATATTCTAAGGTTATAGATTGTGAATCCAATGACTCGATTTTATATCTATATTTATGACTCTATTATCGTTGAAATGTGTTATTACATATTTCAAAACTTGGTGACCAAGTAGATAATTATCACCAAAATAATCCTGATTAAGTATCCAATTTAAATTGATGACAAGAATAAAAAAAGTTATGTTTTTTATTTATGCTAAAAAATATCTTATTATTTTTAGAATCTCTCAAAGATTTTTGTCTATGTTTAATAGTGCGTTTATTGTCCTCAGCTCTTGGACAAATGACCGAGAGGGAGTCAGCACATCCGGTCACACAGCAAATCGTAGATGTAACAAGTACACCTAATCTCAACAACTCATCACCCAGTGAGGAAAGTACATCTCTGACAGGGAGACTGGGGGGAGATGGCCAAGATGAAGTTGTAAGCATAACAAATATTCATTCTAGTATTCATAAACATATTATACTTTCTCACTCAATTCTGTTTCAATTTATTTACTTTGTTCTTCACTGGAAATTGGTTACAAGTATATAATTTTACGTATTGTTTTATTTTGGTTATTGCAACATGCATCATTTTACACAACAATTAGAATTTACAGATTTAAAATTCAATGTACAGTGAGTGACTTTATTGCTAACTAACATGTTAATAAGTTATATTCTACTACTAATATGCTCAACAAAATCATATACATATAATGTTCCAATAAATGTATACTGTCGCTGACAATCTCAACACAGGCGAAAGCCCAGTGAGATGTGCCAGTGATTGTCTATGTGTCAAATATATTGTAAAATGTTAATGATAAGAATGTGCTTATATTAATTAATGTAATAAAGACGATTAATTAATTTAAAAAAAAATTAAACTTAATGTAATTTTTTAATTCAGTTAAATTATATTTTTTATTTATTTTTAGAGTGTAGAGAAATTATCACTGTCGGATAGTGGTGAGAGGGAAGGTAGTACTGGCAGGAGTGAAGATAAACCTGCAGATGTTATAAGTGCAGATAATGCCTCACTACAGAGAGCTGTTGCACAGGTAAGAATACTTCTTTACAACTTAAATCATATTATGACAAACTGATTGATTGACAACTCTGATGATGGTTTTACGGCTACTCAAAAAAAATATTTAAAAACATTCTGTTGTATCCAAAATAATTAAAACATAATTTGATACCTCTTTGTTATTTATGTTGCAGCGAGGTAGTATAAGGGTTGGAGAGGGTGGTAAGACATGTTCTTCAGGTAGCTGGAGCCCCACCAGTGAGTGGGTGCATTCTTGGAGGAGTAAGTTGCCTCTACAGACCATTATGAGACTTCTGCAGGTTTTGGTTCCTCAGGTGGAGAAAATATGCATTGATAAGTTAGTTTACATTTTTTTTATGAGTTTTACTAACAAATTCCTTTCTCAGTAAAGTAAATATTGTTAATGTTGTAAAAATGACTATGAATAATATTAATTATTCATAGTCATTTTTCTGTAGCATCTGTATATATCCGCTCATGGTGATATCCTCACAGGGAAGACATAGATTAACTTAATCTATACTTACAAAATATTTAATTAAATATGCTTCTGGAATATCCAAATTTTGACTGTTTTCACTTGTTATCAATATTTTATTTATTTATTCAAATCGACGGAACACTACAGACAATACATATAAATTTAGTACAGATATATAATTATGATTAACAAGTATGCAATGCAATGTCCAATTTATAAGTGTCCATGTATTAAATGATTTATTTTATATTATAGCCCATTCGGTTGTCATACACAATCAAAAATATAAAAGCAACCAAAAAGAAGTGATTATATATATATAAAGAAAATGATTGTTTGTGTGTTTTCAGAGGTCTAACTGATGAAAGTGAGATCCTGAAGTTCTTACAACATGGCACCCTAGTGGGTCTGCTGCCTGTACCACATCCCATTCTCATCAGGAAGTATCAAGCCAATGCTGGTACCACCACATGGTTCCGCACCTACATGTGGGGTGTCATATATCTTAGGTAAGGTCAAATTATTTACAAACAAATTTGAATTTTAAACATCTCCTTGAAATACTAAATTCTATTACAGTTAGGTTACCTTTAAGTTGCCATCTTGTTATAAAAGTAACATACCTATGTGTTTTTGTTTTCAGAAATATGGACCCTCCAATTTGGTACGACACAGATGTGAAACTGTTTGAAATTCAGCGTGTATAAATTGTCTTAAAAAGTTTTCAACTTCTCATCGATTAAACTAGTCAGCCCTGGACAATGTAAATTTGGAATCTTAAATATTTCATTACAAAATATTCTAATACTTATATGGTTTGAAAGAGTTACTGAATATGTCAATATTTTAAGGTAATTAGTTTGTATGATTGTCTTTTTGAATTATGTTGTGAAACATTTTAATAACTATGTGCAATGGATTTATTGTGTTGATTCTTTACATTTATGTGTGGTTTGGGATCGAAAGTGGACATGTCTAAAAATGACAGTTTATTAACTGAGTCTACAGAAATACTCTCTGTCTTCAGTTCTACTAAATTGTATTTTTCAAAACAGTTAAATCAGATTTAATTGTGTAAAAAATAAAAGATAAAAACCAAGATTGGGTTTGAATTTGGACATATCTGGTTGTCCTGAAATGGATAACATCTAATATACTTTGTATGTAATGAGTGATCATATAAATTATTTACCTATTGTCCGCAATGTTACTCAATATACCTACTGTTGACTTCTGTTTGATGAGGAAAAAATGGCAGTACCTTAAAATTACATTTGAACTTGGATATGTACCTTAAAAACTACATTTAAATGATCAATTCTGAAAAAAAAAAATGTATGAGACTAGAAAACTTATGTCATTGAATTATACTTTTAAATCTCGTGTGTATAATATTAAGTTTTCTTTGATTTCATATTTTGTCAAAAACAGCTCTTATTAGTACCTATTTAGACATTTTCCTCTACAGAGATAGGTCTGCATTCGATCCTAAAGTACACATGTGTGTTAACCATTTTTAAATAAGCCACTAAGTACCAGAATATTTAAACAACGATACAAGGTAAAATGTTATTATGAGTTAAAATATTTTTATTTTAAGGAATATAATGTAAATTCTTAATAGAGATAAAACTTCACAAATTATAAAAACTATTTTTTTTTAAAAATTACAACTGATTCGTATGTAAAAAATATACAAAAAATTAATGAAGAAGGCCATAAATGCCAACTTCAATATCTTGAAAAGACATTAAAATTAATACTTTGGCAATATTCATAGTCACTTTACTACGAAACAAACACAGATAACACCTTGGTGCGTTATTTGTAGCATTAGCAAAGATACATAGAACTTCATACTTATCTCAATTTTATTTTTTGGCACTTAGTACCTTATTTAAAAATGGTAGTCATGTGATTATGTAAAATAGAATAACACCATAAAATTCTTTAAAACACAATCAATAATCTCTTTGACTATTCCTACACATTATATTATTATTATTATTTGGAATAGTTATTATTTAAAGTTTCCAGTATTTATAATATATTTTCTTGTGTAAGTGGTTCAAAAACTATATTAAGGTGCTTTTAGTTTTTATTTTATTAATTGATACGTGTCTTTACTATTCTAAAAATTAAGCTGATTTAATTCATAGGTTAAATTGTAATTCCTTTTTGATGTTTTTATGTATAATTTCTGCTTTATAGTTATTTACTAATTTTTAAGTCAGATGTGTGAACCAAAGTTCTGTTACCTAATTAATACATTCCATGCAGAGATGTGACGTATTTGAAATTAAAGTATTTAAAATACAAATACAAAATACAAAATACGTATTTGTATTTTGTATTTCAAATACCTTTTTGTAAAAAGTATTTTGTATTTTATTTGAAATACTTTTTTTGAGTATTTTGTATTTTACACAAAATACTTTTACAAAATACCTTTTTATTGCTTGAAACAAAATTCTGCCATTAATTGATATGCGCGTACGCAAGCTTTTTTTGCCAATTTGTTGAATTACAAATACAACGTTTCCATTAGAGTACTCCATGTTTGAGATATACACATATAATAATGATGATTGAACAAATTATACATGACGCCGTTTAATGTTTCATGGCCATCTCAAGGGCGCTGTGATTTCTCCTGAATGGTAGCATTTTCAATTTTGTCTTGAGGCAATCTGTTCCAGGCAGATGACGCTGCGACTCTGTTTCTTCTTTCTGCAAATTAAGAGGTATTTGCCCTTTTGAGTTCAACGAGTTAAAGAAGCTGATCAAAGCCTTCGCCACACATTTTCGCCAAACAGCTCAGTGGGTGGTGTGCTGCCTTATGGACAGTGAGACACAGTTTAAACACCACTATCTCTAGGACTCACAGTTAGTGTAGACTTCTTAGTAGTGAAGTTATGTGGCAGCTCTTATTCTCTCTGTAAATGATCCGGAGGCAACATTAAAAACCATCTGAAGACGATAAGGAAGAGTTTGGAGCAGTCCTGTATATAATATGATGTTACAGTAGTCCATACGATTTCAGATTTGGATTATCCATTCTGATTTATTTTGCAGCCCAAGTCAGGAATTCTCTTACCTGCTTGATGATACTCAATCCATTTATGACAATTTTCTGCTTATTTCTTCTAACAACGGTACATTTTGTCATGACTAAATTATTTTTTTTTTCTATTTTGACAGTTCTTCCTAAGGCTCATCCTCATTGTCTGCAAGCAATGATATATCAAATCATGTCAACCCTTTCTCCATTTATGTATACTCTTGTCCAGTTTTTCATTCATCAATGGTATTCATCAATTGTCTGCAAGCAATGCTATATCTAATTTATTTATTCATTCTTTACTGTACATTGATAAAAAACAATTACATAAAAGGTATACATTCAAATTAAATACAATCAATATACAGAGGGCGAGTTTATCGCAAAGGCGCGATCTCTTCCAACTAACCCAAAAGTATTAACTTAAAAAGAAAAAAGAAAACATATGATAAAAATAAAATCAATGATCTAAAGGATTTTTAAATAAAATGTTTAAACTTGAATCACTATGTTTATTTGTTACATTAATTTAAATTACGCTATTGCAATTTCAGTGCACTTGCACCATTGACAAGCTTTTCAAGACAATGGTGCAAGTGCACTGAAATCGCGATAGCGTAATTTAAATTAATGTAACAAATAAACATAGTGATTCAAGTTTAAACATTTTATTTAAAAATGTCTAGAAATTGTTACATAGTTAATGCCTCTAAAATAAGTGAGATCTAAAGGATTTTGGAAATAAAAGAGAAAATAAAAAATACATTCACAAAGTGAACATATATACAAAACATACATACATACACACATATATATAAAAAGGGAGAGACTGCAAAAAAAAAAGATACAAACATACATACATAAAGGGAAAGGAAAAGGGGGGAAAAAGGAGGGGGGGTTAGGAGTGATGGGTTTCAGGTTTCAGAGGCTGTGTTTGTATTTGTGGAAATCATTTTCTCCTTAACGGCTCGCTTGAAAGACGCCTAAATTTTGAAGGGAGATTATTCCAGCAACGAGCACCCTGAACTGCAAAAGATTTTGAGATGAAAGTTGTACCATGAGCCGGGATTGACAGGATGCGCTGGTTATTCGACCTCAGAGGTAAACCGTGACTCGCCAAGTATTCAAAAGCCTCCTTAATATAGTACGGGGTTAATCCTGCGTACAGAGCATTGTGGACAAATGTGAGTAGATGGAGCTCACGTCTTTGTCGTACAGAAAGCCATTTCAGGGTATTACGATATTCAGAAATGTGGTCAGTTTTTTTTAGATTAAAAATAAACCTTATGCCAACATTCTGAAGTCGATCAAGTTTGTCAATTAGATCCTGATTCATGTCCACATACACGATATTAGCATAGTCGATAATGGGCAACAGCAAGGATTGGACCAATAAAATTTTTACTTTAGTGGGCAAGAATTTTTGCAGCATCTTAGTGTGGAACTTGTAAAAAAACTTTTTCTTTAGAGTGTTAAATTGATGCTGCCAAGAGAGTCTCTGGTCCATGATTATGCCCAAATTCTTTACTGTCGCCGAAGAGGGTATTGCTACTGAATTCATAGTAGTGGGAGGTAAATTCATATTTTTCAACCTGGATATAGAGTGAAGGCTACCAATGAATATTGTCTGGGTTTTTGAGGCATTGAGGAGTAATCCATGAGCACTAGCCCGGTTTGAGATCTGTTGCAAACACTCATTGGTAGAATAAATGGCAGAGGAGATATCGTGAAGTTTAGCATGTGTGTAGATTTGCAAATCGTCCGCATATAGATGGTAGCGACAAGGCAACTGTTTCTAATCATGTCAACCCTTTCTCCACTTATGTATACTTTTGTCCAGTTTTTAATTTCTTTTTCATTCATACTACTACTACTACTACTATACCATCACGGCATATCCCACAAGTGGGGTAGCCAGCAGACCAGCTGCATATAAAACATGCAAGCATTTTTCATTCATCAATGGTTTAAATATTAAATACTTTTGTCTTACACCTTGTTCGACTATTTGTAAAAAGTATTTTAAAAAGGTATTTTAAAAAAGTATTTTGAAAATACGTATTTTGTATTTTGTATTTAAATACCATTTTGAAAAAGTATTTAGTATTTTGTATTTGAAATACAAAAATTCAAAAGTATTTGTATTTTGTATTTAAATACTTTTTTGGAAGTATTTTGCACATCTCTGATTCCATGTGTGCATTTATTATCTATTTTCCTGTTTCAGAATTTTCTTTCATTGGGTTTTCAATAATAAACAATCTATTATGGAGCTTGATAATACATTCCTACATATAAAAATGTCATCAATTGAAATTCCTTATATCTTTTTTTAAATCACCATTTACTCTTAACATGACCACAAGGGTGCCGTATTGTGCATCTATCGGAGCTCCCAGCAAAAAGGTGTGTTTTCTGCTTCTTTCTGTAGCCCTCTCCATTAGCCTCCTCTCGCAGACCCAGAGGCCGATTGTTCCAGCATGTTCATGATGCACAATATCATCATTTTGTTAAATTTCATAAAGTATGATTTGTTATAATATTCATTTTGTGTCAGGTATATGGATCATTCTTTTTTCTATGTGAAAATTCAATCTACTATTGTTTTAATTATCTTTTTAATATAAAATAACGTTTGACCTAAATTTAGGTGTGATTTTCAAGACGGTATATCAGAAGTACTTAAAGGAATAACAAGTTTCCAAAGTGTATTGTGGATACTTTGTATGGGACGAAGAGTGAAGGTTATATTGAAAATTCAAATTCAATAGTTAAATAGTGGTGTAAAATGAATGTCTTTGAATATTTGTATTAAAAATACATGCGATTTAACATTAAGTCATAAATTATACCGCAGTGACATTCTTCTATTTTTCTAATACTAATTAAATCAGGAGAGGAAACTAGTTTTTCTCAGAATCAGCAGGATTTTTGTGCTTTGTCTATTTATTTATTTTTTATTTTATACTTACTATAAAGAATTTTATAATGATGTACATTCAAATTAAACACAATCAATATATAGAGGGTGAGTTCATCGCAATGGCGCAATTTCTTCTAACTAACCCAAAGATGATTAAATTGTGACTGAAGATTTTATTTACAATTTTAAGTACTAGTAAGCTTATAACTAGAAGTTTTCTAACATTCAGCGTAATTTAAAATAATATACATGTTTTGAACGCCTTTATCTATTAGTTCTTTAAGTTCTTGTTGCTTGTTTAGTTTTTGTGTGTAAATTAATATTCTGCCCTGTGTTTCCCAGAGAAGCATTGAAAAGAAATAAAGAAGACAAATAAAAAGAAATAAAATAAAATATTCAATCGGATATGTATGTATGAGTATTTCTTAATTTCTACAAAAAATGGAATCACAAATTAATTTTAAATTCCTAGATTATTACATAATAATATAAATATAATCACAATTTTGTTCCTGTACTTTACTTCTTCTATTATGAAATAATTTCTAAAAGTATCTACATTTTCAGATAATTTTTTTTTAAAATAATCTATGATCGAAAATTGGCTATTTGCTTCTACAGGAGCATGAATTTTTTGTTAATGTCAAGTCACATTTTCATCATCTATTTAAAAATAAATAAAAAGTTGCCTGATTTTTATAGGTATATATATCTCATGCTTGTATTGAGGTTAAATTATGTGGTATAAACATTTACGTATCAAAGATTTTTCTATTCCAATTGGTTATTTTATAAAATTAGGACTGCATTTTTAATAATCATTATAAAAATTGATAAATTAGCAATACACATTTTATATTAATATGAATATTTTGTATTTTAAGTATGTATTTATTTTGCAATTACACTTTACACTGTAATGTATATATATGATAAACGAAGTTTTCGCAATTAACTGGATTTTTACACCTGCGAGAGTGAAGATATTAAGAATAAATTGCAAAGTGCACTTAAACCAGCCTAAGCCGATTCGTAAGCATCGGGACACTTTTCCTGTTTCATACAAAAAGGGAGTCTGCGCAGTCTGTTGGTTGTGCGGATGAGTTGTCTGTTTGGTAATATTCTTAATATATATATATATATATATAAGGCAAGAGCCAAGTCTCTGCCCGACTGTACGCAGTGAAATGGAGTAAAACTTTCACCTCATACTATCTCCTGCGTAAAATCAAGTGATCTTTCATTAATGGAATGCATGTTGTACATGCATTTCGGATGAAAATTAGATCATACAGTCTTTCATATATATATATATATATATATATGTTTTAGAGTTATGTTTTGCGGTTACATCGCGTAATTTGTTTTTCGAACAAGCTTTCGGAGTTGCTTGGAACTCCATCATCATCAGGTTCTGCAGTTGACACGTACGTCACGGAGTTCCAAGCAACTCCGAAAGCTTGTTCGAAAAACAAATTACGCGATGTAACCGCAAAACATAACTCTAAAACATATATACCTCGTCGCGAAAAACTATTCAATAACATATATATATATTATCATAAATAAAATATTAGTTTATGTTAAGATAATAATTTATTTACATGATGTGCAGATTTATAGTAAAATAAAATATACTTAATTTAATCAGACAAATAATATTTTTATTACTTCCCTCAAGTATCAACGTTGAAGAAAACCCATCGTACATAATCACTCACAAAAGTCTGGGGACTCCCGTTTGTTCAAAATTCTACAAATATTATCCACACTGTGAAGTATCAACATATAAATTCTACAAATATTATCCACACTGGAGGTGAAGTATCAACATATAAATTCTACAAATATTATCCACACTGGAGGTGAAGTCTTCTTTGTTGTTGGTCCCTCAGTGCTGAGGATCGTGACCATCATTTGTATAGGTGTGCACAAAATGCTTCCAGCGATTTCGATCTTCCGCTCTTCGCAGCGCCTCATGCAAGGTCCCCCCCGTAGCCCCCTTCACCTGCTCACTCCATCTCATTGGTGCGCGCCCCCTAGCTCTATTGCCCTCCACACTTCCAGTCAAAACAAGTCTCTCCAGGTTGTCTGGTCCTCTCCGTGCGATGTGCCCAAAGTACTGCAGGACACGGCGCATGCATATGGTGGACAACCGTTCCTTTATATTCAGTTCTTCGAGAACGGACGAATTTGTTCTATGTCCTGTCCACGGTATGCGCAGCAGACGCCTCCAGCACCACATTTCGAAGGCATCTATTCTAGCACGTTTTCGAGATTTGATTGTCCAGGTTTCGGCTGCATACAAGAATATGGAAAATACTAGTGACTTTACCAGTCTGATCTTCGTAGGTAAACTTATGTGTCTATTTTTCCATATCTTGTCCAAGTTTGTCATGGCACCTTTAGCCATCTGGATTCTTTTGCGTATTTCTTTTTCGCATGTACCACTGTCATTTATAAGCGAGCCTAGGTAAACAAACTCTTTTATGACTTCTAGGTCTCTGAGTTGCACTGACTCATCAAGCACTCCCTGTCGGTCGATTAACATAACCTTGGTTTTGCTGCGGTTGATACGTAGCCCAAGTTTTAAGCTCTCTTCTACATGGCGAAACAATTCCATCATCTCGGATACATCAGATGCTACCAGTGTTGTATCATCAGCAAACCTCAGGTTACTAATTCGACGACCTCCAATCGCAACGCCACCTTGCCAGTCCTCCAGCGCTTTCCTCATTATATATTCTCCATATATATTAAAGAGTTTGGGAGAGAGGATGCAGCCCTGGCGCACACCCTGTTCAGTCCTGAATGGTGCAGATAGCGTGTCTTCCATGCGGATCCTGGATGATCCCTCTACGTATAAATTTTGTATAAGAGAAGCCAGATGTGCAGGTACACCCATCTCCAAAAGAACTCGGATCAAGTCGTTCCATTTCACGCAGTCAAATGCTTTGGCGTAGTCTATAAAGCAGAGTACTGTTGGCAAGTTGAATTCTCTGCATTTTTCAATAAGTTGCCTCATGTTAAGAATTTGTTCTCTGGCACCTTTCCCCGGTACAAAACCGGCCTGTTCTGGTGCTATTTGCCAGTCAATATAAGCTGCTAATCTCTTATTCAATATGTCCAGCATGATTTTGCTTGCGTGAGAGAGTAGCGATATGGTACGGTAGTTTTCGCATTTGCGTGTGGATCCTTTTTTGTGTAGAGGGATAACCAAGGTTTCTGTCCAATCGTCTGGCCATTGTCCAGTTCTCCATATTTTCTGGCATATAAGGTGTAACATGCGTGTACCTTCTTTGCCCATGTTCTTGATGAGTTCAGCAGGGATACCATCGCCACCTACTGCCTTGTTCTGCAGTTTCTATCTCTTCTAGCATAATATTTGGTTCTCTATCGTAAGATGCGTCCACTCTGTTGTTGGGTTGTTGGTCATTGTTCTTATAAAGATTTTAACTGTATTTCCTCCACCTCTCTAGGACTTTGCCGTGTTCAGATATTAAGGTTCCGTCCTCATCCTCGACAAGCCAAGTTTTTGGTTTGAAGTTGTTAGTCAAAACTTTAACCTTCTTGAACAGATCTTTGGTATGACAATTTGTGGCATGCTTTTCGATTTCTGTACATATAGAATTAATTTGTGTGTTTTTGTCTCTTCTGCATGCATTCTTTACTCTCTTGTGCATTTCTCTGTACTTCACCTTGTTATTGGGATCAGCAATTCCCAATTCCTTTATTTGCCTCCTTTCTTCAATCAAGGCCCATGTACTGTCGGATATCCATTCTTTGCGTCTTTGACGACTAGTGGAAGCATTACTCATTTCTTTTGCTGTGGTTGATGCAACATTTTTTAATTTTAACCAGGTTGAGTTGGCTGATTCAAACGGATCTTGGTCTAAATTTTGTATTTTTTGGGTCATAGTTTCTTCAAATTGTTTAAGTGAATTGTTATCCAGTCTCAGTTGTTTATTATTTAGTCTTTTAGTGTTCCTATGTTTTATTTATTTATTTATTCTTTACTGTACATTGATAACAAGCAAATTCACACAAAAATACATTTCAAACAAAGACAATCATAAATCAATATACAGAGGGCGAGTTTATCGCAGAGGCGCGATTTCTTCCAACTAACCCAATATTTTTAAATCGGCAATGAGCAGCTGATGGTCTGTCCCGCAGTCTGCTCCCGGATAACATTTTGCATTATAAATAGTAGACCTCCACCTCGAGTTTATTGTTATGTAGTCTATTTGGTTGCGGTATCTGTTCCCCGGATAGTTCCATGTGTATAGTCTACGTGGATGGTGTTGGAACCACGTATTCATGACCGTCAGCTGGTTTTCGATGCAAAAGTGCAGCATGCGTTCTCCCCTCTCGTTGCGATTACCTAGACCGAATTTTCCTACTGTGGTTCCGCAAAGGGTATCATTTTTAGTTTCACCAATCTTTGCGTTATAGTCCCCTTGCACAACAGTTATTTCTTTCTTTGACACTTGGTTTATGGTTTCCGTGAGTTGTGCATAGAAGTTTTCTAAGTCCTCCTCTGAAGATGTTGATGTTGGAGCATAGACTTGTATTATATTTAGAGGGCATGGCTTGCAGTTTAATTTTATAGAGATAATCCTATCACTAACTGTGTTGTATCCGATTACAGAATTTTTCAATTTTCTGGGCACAATTATAGCCACCCCATTTCGGCTTGTGGTCTTATTTCCTGAAAAGTATATCGTATTTCCTGATTCTGTTGTGGTGCGTCCGCAATCTTTCCAGTGAGTCTCGCTAATGCCTAAAATGTCGACTCTGCATCTATCTATTTCAGTTTCCAAGATGTTAAGTTTACCTACTTGGAGTAGGCCTCGGACATTCCACGTCACAATTCTAATGTTTGATCTAAGGGTTATGGGTTGTCTTTCATCACCAGTAATCCATTTGCCATATTCCGCCTGATGTTTCACGGCAATATGTCCGGTAGTACATTTCACACCACGCAGCCCGGACCCGCAGTGGCGCCGGGCGTCGGCCGGATCGCCTGACATACTCATATTATCATTTGTCCTATTCATGATGGTTCTCTTGGGGTGGTCGTGCAGTGGTCCCCCTAGTCCTTCTGCACCGCAGTAGACAATGGTGGTAAAGTCTTTTGCGTTATATGACGAAGAAAGAAGGCCATGAACACCGCTGCAACCCAGTGCCCTCTATACCCTCGCCCCCCAAACTCTGGCATTTAGACCTGTCATTCCCTCTATGGCGTACCACAGAAGCAACATCAGGAGCTCCCACACCTCGACAAGGTACATCCAGAGCACATCCGTCCGCGATCACTCCGAGTCCACAACTCCCCATCCGATCCATCTCCTATAAGGTCAGAACACATGAATGCCCATCACTGACATGATCAGGGCACAGCGAGGCAATTACGTACAAGCAGCGGATCCCGGTGAGAGCGGGGGAGTATCAACATATAAATTCTACAAATATTATCCACACTGGAGGTGAAATATCAACATATAAATTCTACAAATATTATCCACACTGGAGGTGAAGTATCAACATATAAATTCTACAAAAATTATCCACACTGGAGGTGAAGTATCAATATATAAATTTAAAAAAAAAACCACAATTTCATCATAATAATTATCTGTAGATAGGTGTAAACCATTATGCCATCTTCCACTAGTGAGGTAGTTAATAGACTAGCTGCATGTATTCGAGTAACATTTGAGTCATCTTTTCCATGCTGTAAAAAACATAGACTTAAGGATGGGTGTAGGTATACATCATCCTCAAACGGAAGATGGTAAATGTTGTATATGTAATGTTTCACAAATTTGTATTTACTGGACACCCGTAAACTTAAAAAAGAGTGAGAGATCTTATTCTATCCTGAGTGCTTTATGGTGTACTTTTTTTTAAATTTCTTAGATGTAAAAAAACCTAAGTATAGATATTTTTAGTTTTATGAGAATGTGGTACATGAGTAAGTATGTATGTAGAAAAGCTTAGGCTATCACGCTCCTACATTCCCCGACACCAGGGGTGATCCTAAACGGCCACACCCGAGGGTAGGTTATGATAGCAGCGTGATTGGAATATGTTAAAAAATAAAAGGTGATCTCCAAAATACCTACTCAGGCTTTTCCTTGGGATTTTGATTGAAATCAAATTTTACCAATATCCCGGACGAGCCCCCACTTTTATCACGCTCCTACATTCCCCGACACCAGGGTGATCCTAAACGGCCACACCCGAGGGTAGGTTATGATAGCAGCGTGATTGGAATATTTTAAAAAATAAAAGGTGATCTTCAAAATACTTACTCAGGCTTTTACTGGTTCTTAGATCTTATTATTCACAACATTTTGAGTTTTTGGCAAGTTTAACTAGAGGTAAGTTCACACTAAGGGTGGAGGGAAATACTTGTGAAGTATATATATGTTTGATTTATTTAGATTACATAAGCTGAACGAACAAGATTAATTCTAAAATGACATGATATGAATATGTACGGCTATTCAATGAACAATGAGAGATTATCAATATATATGGTAAATAATATTATCCAAATAATAACTCTTTCACACAGCAGGCATTCTCAATATCTTACAAATATGTCAATAATATGATTATCAACTTTATATGGTATCAAAATAGTAGAAACTGTAGGTACTTTAAATCGAAGTTGTACTGGGCGGGTAAACAATGATGAGTAAATGGAAAGATCTTACTGGTCTTTTGGAGTAGGCTGAGAAATCTCCACTCCTTGAGGGTGAAATTCGGAGGGCCTTTCCACCACAAAGCCTAAGGACGAAACCTCTAAGCGATGATGGGGAATTCTCAGAAGATTTGGGGTCGTCTTGCAGAAAGTTTCTACCAGCAGTTCACGCACAGAATGGAGGCGAGATGGTAAATGCTCAGGATGGCGTTACAGTTCGTAGTTTTTTCACGACGGCAGTTATGCTTTTAAGTCGGGTTTAAAGATTTGGAAACTCGATAGTTTTACATTAGAATAACACTGGTCATCGAACTCTTATACGATTCACAGGTTACATATAGTGGATTGATTAATATTCACTGGTTACGACAATGCGCGATGATACTTTAAGAGCTAGGTTAACGGCGATTCACAGAAATACTATACTGAAGATAACCGGACATGATTTCAGAGAATTATATCAATTAAATGGGCTTATTACAATTAAAACTAAATTTCCAGGCTTTAACTTAGTTACACCGGAGGCGCGTAAGAAAGAAAAACCCGGTCCTCACGAAATGCTTTCTCTGGCAGATGGGGCGGCGAACTGTTATTATTCCAATATACTGCGAATTTGAACAAGATTCCTATTCTTACACTGCACAAAAGTCGGTTGATATACGTTTCACGACATGTTCACTATTTTACAAAACAACTGAATGAACTATGGAACAGATACTATTATGATTATAATAATTATATAAAAATACACTAATATATATTATTTATGCGAGTCCATTTGAGTTACTCCGCCAAGGGCTGAAAGCCCTGGCGAGGCCAGCAAAAGAATGTTGATTCGGCGACTTCCAGAATGCGACTGACTATGAACGCGCGAATCGTAGTCGACGTGGCGGGCTTCCGCAACTTCTAACCGTTATTTTTCACCAGAACAAAATCATACGATCTTTGCATCGTCCATTCAGAACATAGCGACAAAAACATACGATTGGCGTAGCGAGGTTATATGGACACGTGATTTGATGGTGAATTTCGGAACGGCCAAAAATTATTATTATTTCAAATGACCAAGTATAGAAAACGAAACGTAGTACAAAATTATCCCGTCAAGTTAATGGGTTACACATCGTACTTGGATGTCATCATCTCTACGTCGCTACACGACAAGGCGCAGTTTATAAAACCCAAATGCCAGAAAGCTTTGATTTAGAGAAGTTGTCAGTAATAATAATAAGTTTGATGATATTAAATTATAATTCATACCAACCAATACTAATGGTAAAACTACAATAATTAAATGTAATTATAAGATACATTGGGTAACTAACTTATTTATCTAACACCTTAAGCAGATTTGGCCTCTAGAGGTTAATAAGATAGAGAGTACTATTTAGGTTTTATTCTTACATCTTATGATCAAACATAATAATTATGTTGGATACAAGCCATATAATTATCCTCTGTAACCCAATCAAAGACATTTTAAGAACATAGAACTTTAAATTAAACACGTCATTATGAACCTAATGTTTTGAAACTTATAATATATTATTAATCTATTATTAATCGTGTCTATTTTTTTACAATAGGAATCTTCTTTTGCAAAAATATTCCTTCATAAATTATAGAGTAGGTACTCATTTGGGGCATCATTTTTTGAACTCTTTATCTTATTATATCATATGGAAATCAGTGAATGTTTCAGCAAAGCATGCTTAAAACAGCCAAAGCCAGTTCGTGAGCATTGAAAACACCCAATACTCTTTCTACCCTCAAAGGTCTTTATATTAAAAATATGTGATCACAGTATGTCTATTGAAAAACCTCATACATATTTACTTATATTTATATAATACTAGTTGACCCAGCGAACTTCGTACCGCCTAACAATCAATGAGTGATTAATATTATTTTTAATCTCTTTACAAACTCCCGGGGTTCCTAAACATTTTTTCTCATAGACTACTTTAAAAAATTTGCTGGTTTAGGTGGACCACTTGTATTTCTACCCTCCCCCCGTCGGTAAATTTTCGAAATGGTATAGGAATTTGAAATAATTCAAAAACTCCTCGGTTTTTGTATTATCTGTTGTTAGATGGTGTGTGGATTTGGGGCCACGCACTGCTCCAATCTTCAGATCCCTCGAAAGTTTTGGTTCTGCTACTAAGGGGATGTGGGTTTAGTATTGAAACTCGAACACCGTTTAAATACTATATTGATGAAGGTTAAATAACTATTTACAAGTAAGTTTTTAACACAACTTGAAACACACACTATACAATAGGTATTCTCGAACCGAGAGAGGGAACTTGAATCTTCCCTAAAAGCAACACCTCGTCTATATATCATCTTTCAACCTCCTCTCTCTTATCACAAGTCCAAAACTATACAACAACAACAACTTCTAGAAAGAACTTACAATATATATCTATAAGAGACATCTGTCCTATACAACATAAAGTAATGAGTAATTAATACCACCAATATGACTAACATTAAATTACAATTAAGTTTAATACAACTTCCTACAGATGTCTATATCTTACACTCCCCCACCTAAATCTCATCTGTAAACTTAAATATTTAATTTTCACTTATATAATGCAAAATCTTAAATAATTCATTTTTATTTATATACTTAACAAAAAAAAAAACTTAAATACATATATATATATATATGACCTTATATCACTGAGAGTAACGCTGTGGTTTTTGACGCGGTCGAGGTCTTAGGTTTCTACTTGTATATGGCTGTGGTTCTGGTGTCTGCTCCGAACATGGATTCTGAAACGAAGACAAAGGCGTATCAGGAAAATTGTCAAACAACAACCCTGACCAGCCTTCGTCTAAGTCTTGTTCAGACGAAAGCTTTTCAGGCAATTTCTGTATCAAATCTCTCTTCCACTTAACATTTAAATTTGTGATTTGATCTCTATGTCTTTTCCAACACAAACCAGAATTTGAAATTTTTACAAGATACACATGTTTACTAAGTACCTTTGCTATTCTACCCTTAATCCAAGAGTTTTTATCTGATCTTAAATCTATTGTTAAAACTGGGTCACCCACTTTAAAAAAATTAGCCTTGTATTTCCTACTTCTAAAATATTTCTTTTGAGTATCTATACTTTTTTCGATGTTTCTTCTAACATGATCTGGGACATCTCTATCTGTTTCAAAATTATCTGGAAGCATCAAATCAAACAAAGTTCTAATTTTCCTACCTAACAAAAGTACAGCGGGTTCAACACCCGTCGAACTATGTGGCGTATTTCTAAAGTCTATTAAAAAATCCATCAACCTATCCTTCCAATTTGTAGGTAAACTATTATTGTGTAACATTTTCTTCAAAAAACCTTTGCAAACTTTTACGGCATTCTCTGCCTGCCCGTTTGATGCTTGATGACCTATCGGAGATGTTATGTGTTCAATTCCATTCCTTCTACAAAATTCTTCAAATTCTTTTGAGCAAAAATTTGTTGCATTATCGCTTACTATTGTTTCGCAATAGCCCAAGTAACTGAAAATTTCCTTAAGTACCTGTATTGTTTTAAATGAGTTTGGTACATCTACTTTCCTACAATCAATCCATTTGGAGGTTGAATCAACCACAACTAAAAAATTTGTATTTACTATAGGACCGAAATAATCGATATGTATTCTGCTCCAAATCTTACCTGTTTCTCTCCAAGGTGTCAATTCTGCTCTTTGTGGGTTATTTTGTAAAGTTCTGCATGCCATACATTCACTTATCATACTTTCTATGTCTCTAGACAAACCTGGCCAGTATGTATAATTCCTAGCTAAACTTTTTGTCTTTACAATGCCTTGATGTGATCTGTGGAAAAGTTTCAATATCTCACTTCGTAAAGTAGAGGGTATCACAATTTTAAAATCATAACATAGACACTCGTCATAAACAAATAAATCTGTTCGCACTTGATAATATTTTCTTTCTTCATTATTCAATTTATCTTTCCTAGGCCATGATTTTTGCACATATTCAATTATTTTACATAATGTTGAATCTTCTCTTGTCGCCTCGCGAACCTCTTCTATATCGATTGGATTTTGCGAATGATATTCCAATTCTACATTGTTAATTACCTCTATGTAAAATAAACTGTTAAATTCTTGGTCTTCCACCAACTCACCTGACGCTGGCGACCTTGACAAATAGTGGTGATGCGGGTGCGTTGTTCAAAGGTGAAGATGAGAAGAAAAGCAAGAATGTTCCACTTACCCTTTTGGATGAGGATTCTGGAACCTGGAATCGCCTTGCCTCTCACACAAAAACACTTCTTTGAATATATAACTTAATAATAAACTCAATGTGCGGTAAATTTAATATTGATTTATGCGGGTTTGTAATTTTATATTTTAATAAGCGGTGAAATTATATTGATGCGGTATAAGTTTTAAGCGATGCGATAGGTAATGAGTCACAATGAGTAAGGCTGTGCGGTAGGTATGGATTCACAATGAATACTGGTGGGAAGGAAAGAATGATAGGAACACAATATATTATGATTGCTGCAATGATGGGAAGAATTGTGACATTTTTTGATAAATGAAACATTTCACACAAACCCCCCCACCTCCACATAGGAACAACCCGAAATCAACCACAATTTAGAATTGGCCCAAACATTCTCCCCGCCTTGAAAGCTCGTAAAGCTTTCAAAACAGATTACAAATGCGTATGACTTAAATATATTTATCAATAAACAAGTTACATAGAAAAGAAACTAATTGGCACGCGGAAAAACATTTAAAAAATTGCACCAAATATTTCTCTTTTAGGCGGTTATAAATTAAACAATAACTTAAAATTAAATTAACCTATAAGTAAACTAACTCAATACTAAATAAATGAGTTCATATTTATATAAATAAGTTATATTATTGAGTTGGTATTGGGCATAATTTGACGACTGGACGTTTAATTATTCCAGTTTTCGTTTTAACCAATGCAATACGGACCACACCATCAGGTCCAGGGTAAACCTCTTCTATCTTCCCTAAAGGCCAGCGCAACGGAGGCACGTCACCCTGATCCACTAAAACGATGGTACCAACCCTTACTGGATTAGTATCAGTGGCCCATTTCTGTCTGGCCTGCAAAGTATGCAAATATTCCAATCTCCATTTCTTCCAGTAAGACTGGACTAAGTTGTCTAAAAGATGTTTACGTGATAATAAATCAACACGTTCAGAAGATAAGTCTGGAGCTGGAAGATATTGAAGCGGCGTAGTCATCAAAAAATGTGCAGGTGTTAAAACCTCAATAGAAGGTTCCTCAGACATTAAGCACAGCGGTCTAGAATTCAATATCATTTCAATTTGTACAAGCACAGTTAAAAGTTCTTCGTATGTGAGTAATTGATTTCCAATCACTCTATACAAATGAGTTTTGAAACATTTTATTTGTGATTCCCAACAACCACCGAAGTGTGGTGCATGAGGCGGTATTAATTTCCATACAATCTTTCGATTAAGCAATTCTTCTCGTAAAGTTTCTTGAAAATTAGATGAAGCGATAAGGTTGTATATTTCATTGAGTTGCGCTTTAGCGCCAATAAAATTAGTTCCATTGTCGGAATACAAATGAGAAACAGGTCCCCGTCGGGATAAGAAGCGTTTGAATGCGGCTAAAAATGTGTCTGAAGACAAATCAGAAGCTAGTTCAATGTGAACTGCTCTGGTAGTTAAACATGTAAAAAGACATAAATATGCCTTTTGAGACCTTTGGCCACGTCTTCGTGTTAACGTAATACTTATTGGACCTGCATAATCCACACCTGTGTGGACAAAGGCCTTCGAGGCTTCGCGTACTCGAAACGAAGGAAGGTCCGCCATTTTTGGATTTGGATTCTTCGGTTTTGTTCTAAAACAAGAGTTACACAATCTAACTCTCTTTCTAATGACATTTCTCGCAGAAATAATCCAATATCTCTGTTTTATTATTGAGTTCAATAAATTTGCACCAGTGTGACAGTTCATTTCATGATAATAATCTATCAACAAATCAACAATATAGTCTGACTTTGGCAAAAGTGCAGGATGTTTCGCCTCAAAAGATATATCTGCGTTAAACAATCTGCCACCAACTCGAATTATTCCAGCTGAATCCAAAAATAAATTAAGTTTTCTATATGGATTAGAGAGGACTTTTCCTTTCAAAAGATCGCAATATTCTTTTGAAAAGTGAGATAATTGTACAATGTGTATTATATATCTTTCGGCTAAATTCAAATGTTCGACCTCAACAAATTCTGATTTGGGTAATTTATGTATAAATCGTAATATATATACCAATATGTGAAGTAATTTTTTCCAAGAAGAAACTCGAAGGACCAGCGTTTCCAGAAATGAAGGTTCTTTTACAATGGCTGTAAAGGATTTCGAATTCATTTCAGGTATATCAGCAATTGTTGAAGGTACAAATGGCTTAATTGGCCAAAACTTTGGTTGGTTAACAAGCCATTCAGGACCATTCCACCAAAGTTTGTGTTTTAATAATTGAGAAGGAGATAAGCCGCGCGATAAACAGTCACTAGGATTTTCAACTCCTGCAACATGATAAAAATATTTAGACTCAAGATTGTCTTGAATATTGGCCACTCTGTTAGCAACAAAAGTGGACCAGCGATGCGGTGACGAATGGATCCACGAAAGAGCTATAGTGGAATCCGAAAAAGCGTATATATTATTAATTGTGTAAAGCGGGTTGAAGGAATTATATACCGTTCGAATTAACTTTGCAAGTAATACTGCCGAACACAACTCTAAGCGAGCCAATGAAACAATCTTCATTGGAGCAACTTTAGATTTGGAGCATACTAAGTTAACTGATGTATTTCCTTGAGAATCAACAACGTGTAAATACACTGCACAGCCATATGCCTTTAAACTGGCATCACAAAAGCCGACTATAGTTACAGTGCATCCGTGTTTTACATTTAAATATCTAGGAATTTTTAAATTTGATAACAGAGGTAATTCATTTACAAGTTTTTGATAATCGTTTATTATTTTTTTCGGGAGGTACTTCATCCCAGCCAATGTTAGCAATCCATCGTGATTTAATTAATAATTTGGTAGATAAAATTACTGGAGAGACTAATCCTAAAATATCAAAAAGCCTTGCTACGACAGAGAGGATAGTTCGTTTTGTGCATTGTTCACTACAAGGAGAAGTTTTAAAAGAAAAAACACCTGTTTCAGGAAACCATTCCAAACCCAAAATTTTCAAGTTTGTATCGTTAGAAAGTGTTACCGAGGCACAATTGAGTGGTGGTAAATTAGAGAGAATTTCTTTTTTATTACATGAAAACTTCACCAAATCAAACCCTCCTGCCTTAAAAAATGATACCAATTCCTGGGCCAAATTTATAGCGTCTTGATTATTCGGACTTTCAGGGACCGACTTAACCAAATCATCCATATAAAAATTGGATGTGGCTACTTCAGCTGCTCTTGGGAAGGCTTGGCCTTCATCAGAAGCGAGTTCATGCAACGTGCGCATAGCCAAATATGGGCTTGACTTTAAGCCAAAGGGAACACATTTAAATGCGAATGTACGAATCTTTTCATCGGCATTAAATCTATATAATATCTTTAGATATTTCTGATGTTCATCAAACATTCCTATTCTTAAGTACATCTGTTTTATGTCGGCTGTTAATGCCACAGCAAACAAACGAAAATTAAGCAAAAGCAAAAACAAATCAGCTTGCAAATTAGGTCCCACGTGAAGAATATCATTGAGCGACACACCCGAATGAGTTTTCGAACTTGCGTCCAAAACAACTCTTACTTTCGAAGTTGTCTTATCTTGTCGAATGACAGCTTGATGCGGAATAAAATAACCTTCATCTGACTCATTTTGCATAGGGACTTCATACAAATAATCATTCTTTATATAATCATTTATAACATCATTATAGCTGTTACGAAGCGTCTCATTATTTTTGAATTTGCGTTCAAGAATTAATAATCTGCGTTGAGCGGTTGCGCGAGAATTTCCCAATTCAGACGGGTTCTTACAAAAAGGAAGCGAAACTACATATTGACCATTTACACTGCGAGAAACTGTAGAACGATATATGTTTTCGCATGTGGTCTCTTCAGGACTGAAATATCTTTTATTTGGTATTTCTTCAAGTTCCCAAAACTTGTGTAGAGATTTTTCTAACTCATTGTTAGATAGCGTACAAAATGTTATTGAGTCAAAATTATTTTGATCAATTTTCGATATTGCGTTTAAACTAATGTTGCAATTCTTTATGTTATGCGATGCGTTTTCGATGGGCACATTACCCATAATTATATATCCAAATGTGGTTTCAATTAATGGAGATAAATTTGGAACCTCAATTCGTCCACCCATTAAAATGTAGGGAAACAATTGAGCTCCCAGAACAACTTCTATTTCACCAGGCACATTCCAAGCGACGTCTGCTAACGAAATTGTTTCCAGACCTGGGAAAATTCCTGTATTAATATATTGCACAGGCAGATCCTCTGTAATGCAATCTAATACTAAACATTGGATATTATATTTGTCTCCTGAAATGCGAGACTCAATCTTTAATGTCGTGTAACCATGCACGGGACGTGAAGTTATTCCTACACCTCTTATGACAGAATTACTCAAAGGAGTTATCGTTAAATTTAATTTTTTGCAACAATCAATATTAATTAAATTATTTTGCGAAGCGTTATCGATCAAACATCTAATTAATTTTTTATCAGTTCCATTACAATAAGCATAAATTTGTGCGGTTGATAAAATTATTTTTGAGTGAGATGTTTTATTGTTACGAGCACATAAAGACGTTGATTGTGTAGGTAAATTTGAAGTACTAGGTTTTGAATTACTTTCATCAGAAATAATGCAATTCGTAATAGATTTATCATTCTCAAAATGTAACAAAGAATGATGATGCTTTTGACATCGCTTACATGAATTTTTTGACTTACAAGCGTTACTTTTGTGCGTACTACTTAAGCAATTTATACAACCATTTGAGGATTTTATCAAATTGAATTTTTCCCTGGGATTGAGTTCCATAAATTTACTACATTGATAATAATGCAAATGCGTTGCGTTATATAAATGACATTTTTCATTTGATGCGTTAATATTAGTCATAAATGACTTAGAAATATTTCGCGGTTTGTTCCTAAAATTGGGCAATTTATTGTTACTCTCCACACGCGATATAATTTTACTATCATTAAACGTTCGTTCTAGAATTTTTACTTTTTCCCGCACAAATTCAATCAATTCCTTTAATGATGGAATATCTTTGCCTCTTACAGACATTTCAAACTCATGAATAGTTTGCGCATCCAATTTTCTTGACATACTACAAAAAATTACAAAATCAAACAAATCGGGTATACTTAACTGTTTTAAAGCTGCAATAGAAGCAGATAATTTTTCGCTAAAATTATTTAAGCTGGATGCGGTATGAAGCGTAGGTTTGATATCAAAAATATTATTTATATAATGAGATCCTAAATTCCTCTTATCTTGATATCTGTTC
Source organism: Athripsodes cinereus (assembly GCA_947579605.1). Lineage (NCBI taxonomy): Eukaryota > Metazoa > Arthropoda > Insecta > Trichoptera > Leptoceridae > Athripsodes > Athripsodes cinereus. The sequence goes on along the minus strand of OX388319.1, from coordinate 12,557,438 downwards.
ACTAAACTGTTCCATATATCGGTGTAATTTTCACCACTAGGTATTATTCCAGAAATTATATTTAAAGCGGAATGCGATAATTTGCCTATCAAATATTGTATGCGTTGAGAATCGTTTAAATTTTCATTTAAATGAATATTGGTTTTGAAAGATTCGTAGAACACTGACCAATTTTCGAATTGGCCGTCAAATCGAGGTATTTCGATAGCGGATAGTTTTATAGAATTTTTCGACTGATTAGGTATAGAAGAAGTTATATTAATATTATTTGCCATTAATTGCGATCTTTTATATTTAATATGCGAAATTAAATCTTCAAAAGTATTCAATATTTGAAAATCAGGTTCAAATTTTGGTTGCGTTTTAATATACAATGAAAATAACTCTTCAATCACTTTTTCAAACTGTTGTCTTATATCATTTAACGATTCAGTTTGTCCTACAAAGTCTTCTTGAGAACGACTGTCTCTACTAAATTCTTTCTTAGATAACTCATATAAATTATTTATTCTAGCAAATATGGCATTTTTCTTTGCTTCTAAAAGAGTTATCCTACTTTCAGACATATTTAAATGAGTTCAATCAAACAGTAACAATATAATATAAATGAATAAGATATGTACCTATTTGTAATAAATTAGGTAAGCAATTTGAAGTTATTTTAATATGTGAGTAGGTATTGAAAAATTTGCTTGTACGATATAAGTATCTACAGGTTAACAATACAATCAAAAAATATGTATCTTTTTTATTTTTCAAATACGTGACAAATCAAATATACCTACAATTAAATATAAATATCTATTTGTAAATCTATCTATTATACTATTCAAATTAATTTAGATATATTATTTTAAAAATGAACCCACCCATTAGGTATCAATGAAATATTATCGTAATAATAATTATTTTATATTGTTGTAATACACAGTCGAATAAAATACAAGCTATTATGTTTAAGAAACACAAGTTAAACCATTAACTGCTTATTTTGCGAAGAAAGTAATTATATTATAATAATATGTACTTACAAAGAGAAATATTCTATAATAATATGTACTTATAAAGAGAAATATTTGGTACGAAAAGTATTATTTAAAAATACTTACAGAGCATACAATATGCAACAATATTAGGTACTCGATATTTCAAATTAATCTTTTGAATTTTAAATTTTAAATAAAGTTTGAGCGAATTTTATGTTATTTAAACTGGTTCAATATCAGGCTCGACTTAGGACCAAAATTATGGTGATGCGGGTGCGTTGTTCAAAGGTGAAGATGAGAAGAAAAGCAAGAATGTTCCACTTACCCTTTTGGATGAGGATTCTGGAACCTGGAATCGCCTTGCCTCTCACACAAAAACACTTCTTTGAATATATAACTTAATAATAAACTCAATGTGCGGTAAATTTAATATTGATTTATGCGGGTTTGTAATTTTATATTTTAATAAGCGGTGAAATTATATTGATGCGGTATAAGTTTTAAGCGATGCGATAGGTAATGAGTCACAATGAGTAAGGCTGTGCGGTAGGTATGGATTCACAATGAATACTGGTGGGAAGGAAAGAATGATAGGAACACAATATATTATGATTGCTGCAATGATGGGAAGAATTGTGACATTTTTTGATAAATGAAACATTTCACACAAACCCCCCCACCTCCACATAGGAACAACCCGAAATCAACCACAATTTAGAATTGGCCCAAACAAATAGTCTGAGCAGTTATTCTCAGATTTCACATATTCAATATCGTAATCAAAAGCTGACAATATGACTCCGTATCTAATTAACCTATTAGCTGCTAATTGTGGAATATTTTTATTTGGATTTAATATTCTCACCAATGCCTTTAAAAATTTTAACTCCTAGCAAAAATAAAATAAAAAAAACAACAATACAATATACAATTTGTGATCAAACTACTTAACTTCTGTGACTGCTCTCTGCGCCCTCCTTTGTCTGCTCTGCCCTTGGCTGAACTCTCCACCTCTCTTGAGCCGTCCTCCACCTGGGATTGCTCCTGGGATGATCCTCCACCTGAGATGCTCCTTTCTTGAGCCGTCCTCAACCTGTGACTGCTCCTCCTGGCCTCTTCTTCACCTCCTTGAAGATGCACCTTTCTCGAGTTGTTCTCTACTATGTAGGAACAACTCTGAACCTATTCCCTCTTCTTCCTGGTTACACCCTGAGCTATGTAATATTCTGCTAGATATTACACTTCCTCCTCTATGTAATATTCTTCTAGATATTACACTCCGTCCTCCTTAGTAGATACCGACTGCGCCATGTATTATCTGTTGTTAGATGGTGTGTGGATTTGGGGCCACGCACTGCTCCAATCTTCAGATCCCTCGAAAGTTTTGGTTCTGCTACTAAGGGGATGTGGGTTTAGTATTGAAACTCGAACACCGTTTAAATACTATATTGATGAAGGTTAAATAACTATTTACAAGTAAGTTTTTAACACAACTTGAAACACACACTATACAATAGGTATTCTCGAACCGAGAGAGGGAACTTGAATCTTCCCTAAAAGCAACACCTCGTCTATATATCATCTTTCAACCTCCTCTCTCTTATCACAAGTCCAAAACTATACAACAACAACAACTTCTAGAAAGAACTTACAATATATATCTATAAGAGACATCTGTCCTATACAACATAAAGTAATGAGTAATTAATACCACCAATATGACTAACATTAAATTACAATTAAGTTTAATACAACTTCCTACAGATGTCTATATTTTACAGTTTTCTTACAGAGTATCTTCTCACAGTACCTTTTTCTACTATGTAACGGGTATTTATACCGAATATTGTTTACTTTAAAAATATTTCGCGTTTAAATTGCTACCCCCCCGTCGCCGAATTTTCAAAATGTTATAGGAATTTAAAATATTTCAAAAACTCCTCGGTTTTCTTAAAGAATATCATTTTCTCACAGTACCTTATTCTACAATGTACCGGGTATTTTTACGGACTATTGTTTATGTCAATCTCTGGTGCTTTTACCGAATATCCGATACTTTAACTATGGATTTGTGGACCCCCACTTACGACTCGTGCACGCCATCCTAGACCTCCGTCGAGTCTCCCGTGGATCTCTGGGGATCCACCTGGACCACTTTGGGAATCACTGGTATAGTGTAAAAAAATAAAATTCATTTAAGTTGAACAATTATATTTAGCTCAGATTTGTTTACAAAGTATCTGCTGTACGTAATATAATATTATGTAGGTACTAATTTATTTTTTTATGTTGATACCTACTCATTCATTTTTTTTTTTTCTTTCCATGATTTTTTCAATATTGAAATTTCAGAACCACAGATGTTAAATTTTATGGATAACGATTCTAATTTGAAAATGTACACAAAAATTGTTCTATAAATAGGCCAATCGTATCCATGTAGTTTGTGTATGGTTTGTGTGACAGCGGAACGGCATTTTCATACAAAAATACAATCCAAATTTCCGACTATTCCGTTTGATTTTCCAAAATTTTTCTTTTATATAAACAGAGTCCTGATAATTACGAACATAACAAAAAAACAATTAGCCAAGTTGGTTCAGCCGTTCTCAAGTCATGAAATGATATACATGGTCAATCGATTTTTATTTATAAGATATTGCATACATATTGAGAATAAAGATTTAGTTATACCTATTTTTCATGATAGGCCCTCAATAAATACCTACAATTGACATTTCACATATTGTCATTCATAAAGGCTTTCAATGACACTCAAAATTGTATGTCACATGTCATTTACATTTATATGATTCTGTTATATATGAAACATTTCTTCCGTGGTGTCAGATATGTCAGAGAATGAATTGGAGAACAATTTTCCAGTGACGTATTAGGTATGCATTGAATACGGGAATATTGAGTATATCTATGTACCTACTCTACTTACCAATTTGAAGCAGGCTCATTTTTATACATATTTTTCTTTCTATGATTTTAAGTTTGCCTCGATAAATAAAAATATATTGGTAAATTGAAACGATTTCAAATTAAAGATTATGAAATAATAAGTACTTATGATTGATGAAAATATGATTGGTTATTATCATCATCATCATCTTAAAATATTTCACATAGTCGTATAAAAATATCTTAGAAGAGTATTGTGGACAGAATGCGTGTAAACAAGTTACGATGGTTTGGACATGTTCAGTGACTGCACGATGAAAGGATGACGAAGAGGATGTATTTGTCTGAAAGAAGGAGTATGAGGAAGAGTGAACATCCAAAAATCACGTGAATCAAATCCTTAAAGACGACCGCACGTTGAGTAAGAGAAATCGGCGTTCATGTATGAGAAACTGGATGAATGTAGAGAAACGAAAGAATCTTATGGCGTTCTTTATGGCGTTATTATCTTAGGGCGTTCCGTTCTCTCTGTCTACCCTACCTAGGACACGGCGTGAGGGTATAGTATAGATAGAAAATATCTTAATAAGAGTGGAGTGGGAGATCCTGGAATAGATAGATCTCCCAATCTTTTCTATAATTTACAAAAATCTAAGTACATAACTTATACATTATAGCAAGTCAACCAGGGAATTTTTCATTAATTATTATCAAATCATATTATATCGCACGTCACCAGTGGCAATATATAACAAAGGAGGAAGGAATATAATATATTGACTTAAACATCACATTTTTTAGTCATTAAATTTGTGAGAACAGTTGAAAAAACTTTTAAAGGACGTTGAAGAGTGGGCATAGGGCAGGTATTATGAATATTAAAATAGTTATTAAAAATGGACAAAGAGATCTCATGAAAAACCTGTTTGAGTAGTTAGTAGTTATAATAATAGGTAGTTAATTTTTACTATATTTACTGAATACATGCCTACTGGTATTATAATGATCTCAGATCATCGTTAGCAACATTATGACAAGAGTTAATATTGAAAGAAACTGACAAAACTAGATAAAGATACTTCATTATTTCTTTTCATTGACACTTCAGTAACAGATGCGTTATATAATACCCGTATGACTTTCATATTAAACCTGTCAATATATTATAACAATGTTGCTTTAGAGTTGTTAATAGTTGATTTGTTAACGATTTTGTACAAAGAAATCTTCCCGGAGAATCAAAGCAAAGTTAATAAGTTTCTTATTTTTATTTTCCAATTATATCTTATTGATATGAAAATAAAACAGGCAAATTCCTACATGAGTACAATAATGAACATGTGAAATGTGTTTTCTCTGTTTATTATTGCATCATTTTCCGTTGATATTTTGCACTAATCTCAATAGCAGAGACCCGTGACTCTTGGCATAATATCTATCTATAAAGATTGTCGAGATCCTTCGAATAAACCAAATGATTAAATAAAAATAATAACATTATTTTATGGACAATTTGATACGAGTATGTGCCCTTTTGTGCTAGTATTACCACAAAATAACATTTAAGAAAATAACTAATTTCGTGAATAGAGAGCTTTTAACCTCATCTGAGAACCTTCGCACATTTCATGTCCCACAACCTATTTGTAGTTAAATAAGATGAGCCGACGCAAGATTTTATAAGTCTCCCAGTCAATAATAAGTGGGTATCCATTATATTTATGATTTTATATAAAAGAAAAACTTTTTCGCCTTCAAAAACTTCTGTACTTTCTTTGGTAGCCTAATATTTCCTTCAAGTAACTAACGATAGGTACTGCATAGAGAAGAAGGCATATTCCCATTTCTTCCCTTCCCTTTTTGCACCAATTTTTTTGGTGTGTGGCCGCTAAATCTAGAGTGCTCCCTCGGACAGCACTTCTCAACATTCTTCTTCAACATTAAATCCTGTTTGTGCGCGTGTGTGTGTCGCTATGGAGATACATATCTCCAGGTACGGCACGAGGTATGTGGCGGGCGCTGCTTTTTACAAGCAATTGCACATAGATATACAACTATTTTAAATACAATCATACAATCAATATAACTACATAGGCCGAGTTTATCGCGGATGCGTGATTTCTTCCAACTAACTCAATTCATCAGTCCGAAAGAGCTTTCCTTCGTCTTTTCAAATATTGTTAATGACGTTCGAAATTCAAGAATATTTGAATAGGTATAATTGTAAGAAGATTGAGTAATGTATAATAATAAAAAAAATATGAATAGTGTAACCTGCAACTAAATATCCAACACATTTGATTAAGCAAAGCAGTATGCTTTCTATTCTTAATACCTTATGCCACAAAGAGGTAAGTGTGTTTATTGGATGAACTTGGTTAGCTGTTTAAGGGATATGCTGTGGTGGTATGGATGGATGAATAACTGGATATTATATAGGTATATTATATATATTGGATATTATATATAGGTATATATATGTATATATATGAGGTGAAGGTTTTACTCCATTTCACTGCGTACAGTCAGGCAGAGACTTGGCTCATGCCTTTGCATACGGAACGAGGCTCGGCCCGTCACCGGAATATGCAGTTTGGATTTGTCGTATGCAAAGGCATGAGCCAAGTCTCTGCCTGACTGTACGCAGTGAAATGGAGTAAAACCTTCACCTCATACTATCTCCTGCGTAAAATCCAATGATCTTTCATTCATGAGGTGCACGTTGTACATGCATTTCGGATGAAAATTAGATCATACAGTCTTTCATATATAATATCCAGACAAGCTTAGAAAGCTCAAGCAATAGAAAAACAAAAATGTGAAATGTTTCATTTCGAACTCATCTTTTATTACATCTCTTATTCATAAAATATCTACATATTTCAAAGTTGTATAATTTTTGCAAACTATTCACATTTTCAGTTTATGGGAAAAGTTGGGACGTGAAAATATTGTTGGAATTTTTATAGATAAGTATACATTTTTTAATGTTGTCAAGTATTGGTCACTTGGCCTTGAGTATTTTATGAACAAAAAAAGTTTACGAAAAAAAGTTATTTACTTTTTTGCACCCATTTGGAAAATATATTATACTATCTTGATCCCTACGTGTCTGGTTTGTGTTAAATATTATGTTATTTTAAATTATATTTTATGTTACTTATTCTATAAACTACTTAATTTTACTGTGATTGTTTACGCATTCCACCCAATATTGAGTGGTTTAGTTAAATGGTTCAAGATAAGAATCAATGTATGTACATGTAGGTACTCATTTTCTGGAATTTCAGACAGATCGAAGATGGATGAAGAAAATCAAAGATTTCATGATATCTACCATTCCTTTTGTTTTCTCTTTTATATATTATTAACTTCTCACCGTTAATATATAAATTAAACATTTTTTTTATATAAAATACCAATGGAATGCAGCGGCGAGGCGAGATTATTACTATTAGTATAGTGATTTCTCCCATCTTACTACGATTCTTCTTCTTTATTCGCTTTATATTTCCCATAATGGCTTACAAAATAATAAAATTTTCATTCATTCATACCATCACGGCATTTCACGCACGTGGGGTCGCCAGCGGACTAACTGGATGTAATAAATTCGCTTGTTGAACTACTACATCATTACGGTAGGTATACCTCACAAGTGGGGTAGCCAGTTGCATGTAATAAAAATAATAGTAATAATAACAACAACAAACAACCAGCTGCATGTAATAAACATATGAGCCATCCAGTCCATACCAACAAAACATTAAGACATTCAGGATGTGTGGCAAACCTCATTGCTGAATTTTAGATGTAAAATGTTTTTATTTTTTCGGACACCTTGCTGATTTCTCCGTGCTAATAAAAGTAACACATTTAGGACGGATCATATACCTCATCGCAGAATTGAAGATATTTGATACTTTACGAAAAATTTCCTTTTCCAGGGCACTCCAAAACCAATAGAAAACAGTGAAATACCTTTAATTTTCTGGGAGATTTTTCATAATATATATTCGTAAGTACTTGTTCTATAATATTCAATAATTGGAACGGTTGAAAAGGTCCGATTTTTTTTTATATCACAAGAAAGTAATTTTTTTTTACACGTACATCTTAGATAATATTTTCTCCAAAAGTTTAACACTATTATAGACGGCGGAAAGTACTTTTTAAACCCTCAGTAATCCCCACGCATTTATGGGACACATCATGATGTTGTAAATCTTTCAGATTATTATGAAACTTCCTTGGCATGTTCCCTGAACGCATGAGTGATCACCACAGTACAGACCTAGAATAATATAAGTAAATACCTACATACAGATAATATTTTATTATCAACATAGAGATAGTGCGTCATAGTACATTGCAAAGACCTTTAGTCTCCGTGATAAGGGAAAACGATGGGGATGCTTCGGGCTTATGTTTTGTGAAAGTCTAATGATAGTTGGTAAAAAATAGCACATTTTCCCTTAAAAAATTCTTGATATCATGGAATATTATCTTTCAAAACAAAACGTTTGTCGAATGACGAATGTCGAAATCTCTTTGAGGATATTTGTTCATTCTGTTTTAGGTTAAATGCTAAAGGGCCAAAGAAGCAGAAAAAAATCAACGTAGATGGTGACAGTGATTTAGTGATTTAAATTGAAAGTCCTGAAAAGGATTGAAAAGATCAGAAAAGTGTTAAATCAAAGATGAATATAATATTCAAGGGAGCATCTTTAGTAAGAATAGGTAGGTAGATTATAATATTATGTACATAATATGTATTCATGATTATTTCCACAAACCTTAATCATGTGTGAAACAAATGAGCACATTGAAGGCTTATTACTATCCCTGCTGATTCTCCACGTCTTGATAATATAATATGTACGTACTGGAGAGCATAAACAAGCGTCGCTTTTCAAATTTTCGGGATTATAAGGGTGTTAATATACTTATACAGTTAATACCTGTTATTGTTATTGTAACTATCAATATGAGTCGAATTAAACAGTATGATTGATGAAAATCATAGTACAGCAATAACACTGTATTGCTATGAATTATTGTGAAAGTGATTAAAACGCATACTTTTCCTTGTAAAGTAATCAGTCGCTCCTTTATCACCATATATGGGCATGAATATATATAACTACACTAGATCAAATTATCGCTCCTTTTATAGGCATATTATGCAATTACGCATTACATTTAGCAGTACCCCTCTAAAAGCACTCATAAACTTAGTCATTACATAGCTGTTAACTATATTCGCAAGTAGGTACCTCGGTCTCCTCTCTATGTCAAGTGTTCATCAATAAATTGCTTACTACGAGAACCTACTTGTTATTGCATTTCTAATAGAAACAACCTCAATCGACCAGCCAGACGCAACCTAAACTCAATATCGAGACTTAATCGATAAATTGAGATATTATGTTACTTTAAAAAAAATTTGGATGAGCTTATAAATGTAGTAGTATTATTTATTTATTAAAACAATAAACAGCATGAGTAAGAGTATTTATTTATGCTCAACAAATAAAACGATGTATTTGATGAAGATGTTCTAAGCAAATGACCTAATATGCCTGTTTGATAGAATTTTAATACAACAGAAAGAATTCGAGAGATTTTATGTTTAAACTGTGGAAATCCATATTTAATTAAAATTAAAAACTTGTTTTTTGTGCTATTACAATTACTGCCTATTTTTACTTGAATTTATCAGACAGTGCGATTTTTCTAAGCATTAACGTTGTATTTTTTCCCACATTTTCTGATTAAGTGGTATTTAGTACCCTCCATTAACATCTACGTAGCACCTACATAATATATATGATATTCTGAGAACATTATAGAGTAACAAATTGATGTTATCGACATTTCATTGGAACTAGGATGAGAAGTTTGTTCTATTTTTCTTTCATTTAAGGAGATAACTAAAAAATAAACGATAAACTGAAATGTTGTAAAAACTTAATGAAACACAGACAGTGTTGATGTTTATAATTAAACTCAAAAACTTTTGTCTAGTGTCGTCTACAGAATAAATATTAATTCGTGATTAAATAATGTCGAATGGAAAACTTCACAAGAAATATATTTTATTTAGTACCTAGGTATATCTACTGAATATTAGGAACATATAAATATTTAGTATCATGTTACAAAAGTCTTCTTGGAGACTTTCAAGGTTTGGATGAAATGATGCTATCAAAATATTATCTTAAGTTTAATGGAAATACTTTTTTTCACGAAGTATGGATCTAACTTACATATAGTGTATATATATATATGGACAATTTGTAAAGCGCCGTTTACTCATAACATGACCTCAAGGGCGCCGTTTATCGTATCCATCACCCAAAACTCCCAGCAAAAAGGTGTGTCTTCAGTCCTCTTTTAAAACTCTCTCCATTCACCTCCTCTCGCAGACACAGAGGCAGCTTGTTCCAACATCTGGGACCCGCAACACTAAACGCTCTATCTCCAAAGCCTGTTTTGCGAGATCGAGATGGCTCAACAAGTCTGCATTTTGCCTCACCCTGTGCTGAGCGAAGCATGAGCCGTCTTTCACTGATGGTCTCCATCTCGCACATCTCCGACAAATAAGATGGTAATACTCCCTTCAAGGCCGAAAACACCATCACACATATCTTATATAGAGGAGATCAACTTGTCTATCGTATTGATTGATAGTAATAGTAAAATGATTAAGATAAGGGTGTACAAACATATCATAAATTTAGAACCTTCCTACATAGTTAGTTATGCTTTACAAAAGCTTACATATTGTTTAAGTATTAAAGCACCTTGATGGGTTTAATAATTAACACATTTTCGAGATTCATATAGGTTTTATACAATAAAATACAATATTATAATAATACAAGTGATGTAATAAATATTGACAAATTTAGACCAAAAGGCGGGCTTATTGCTGAGTAATTTCCTCCAGTAACCCTGTACGTACATAACTACTCAATATTAATAAAAAAATACTTAAACCCAATTAAGAAAAACAGAAACTCATAATAAAAAAATAGATAAAGTTAAGTTAATTTGCGAAGATTTTTTAGATATCCATATTAATCTGTTTATTTTGCACTCACGTCCATTTCACTGCGTACAGTCGGACAAAGACTTGGCTCATGCCTTTTGCCTATGGTATGAGACTCGGCCCGTTGCCAGAAAATTGCTGAAAAATATTCAATTTTGTTTTAATTTGTGTGATAGTTGTAATTGGCATCCTTAATTTTCATTAGGCACCAGGATTGATAGAATCGCAATAATTATACTTGCCTACGTTAGTATATCAGTTGTCTCATTATTTCAAATATTTTCTACGATACAGAAAAAGAATATTTTATATTATACAAAAGAAGATAATTGTGAATTGAAATATAAAAAAAAACAGCGCAAAGACTGCAGCGAATATTTTTTTTACAATAGATATCAATTTGAAGTTTTTCAGTAACTAGATAAAACTCTAGAAAAATCTTCACAGGAGTTTTTACAGAATACAGAAGTCGCCGTTTTTTCATGATACATTGTTTTTGTTATACACAATACATGACACATATTTCATAAAACATTACCTAATGTTTCCAGTTTATAAAATTACAGAGTATGCTGCAAATGAGGTAACCAGCAAACTAAGTGCATATTTGATGAAAATACATGTCATTTTTTTGCGCCATAAAAAAATACATCATGATGAGTGGCATACAAAGAAAGAAAGCTTTTTCAATTATTTTTAATTTCTCTCTTCAGAAACTGAGAGTAGAACATTGTTACATTTTGCAGGCACAAATGAAGGGTATAAATATTAATATTATTATTACTACGAATTATTTAAACAGCCCTATATGTAGTTAGTCCCTAACGTATGTTTTACATAATCATACTGTTATGTATATTATATAGATGATAGATCTAATGTTTATCTTTCCTATTAGCGGATAACCCTTTCTCTGATTATTGTTATCTCCTAGACTCTGTTGTTGACACATTCACTATTAACATCAATCTCTATCCCGTTTAGGAGCCTGGTCATTCCTTATATCTCGCTAGTAGTTCATTTTGTTATCTATAACTAAATACGAACTTATTTCACAAAATAACATAATAAAGATAAACGTACAGAAATAATGAGTTCGATGTTGGATATAAAATATCTAATCATTCTATTCTATTTATCTATTACCTCCTCCCGCATCTCGTGTGGGGTAAGCAGAGAGAACAGAACGCCATATAGATCTGTCCCTACATACTTCTTTCACCTCCTCTTCATGCAAACATGATTTTTCTATTCACACTACGAAATTTTAGAAATTTTCTATTCAATTCACGGAGCTTCGTGGAACATCGGCTAAAAATTAGTCCTTTACTCTTTTATTTAAGTTTTAAGCGCCTTATAAAAGGCAAGTGTTCGTAAAAAAAAAGCATAAAAAAAAACATAACTAATAAGATATTTAACATCTTCAATTCAACGATGAAGTATGCCACCTATTTTCAATTTTGGTTGGCACGGAGAGGACAGCTTGAGTGCTTATTAAATGCAGTTGGTCTGCTGGTTACTCTACACATGGATAAATTGATATGGATGGACACAAAAAATTCCAATTCTTGTTTTCTGGAATCCGCGTGAATCATAAAAAAATACCTTTGATTGAAACTGGATATAAAAAACATTACAGGGAGTAAGAAATATATCCTTAAGCTATCGGAAACAATTAAACCGTACCTACAGCTTACACATGATAAATCTAATAACAAATAATGGTTTGAAAATTAAAAGAGATTCACCGACCGACTTGTACCTACGGTGTTTGACATTTAAAGTTACGTGACCTTTTAGGTACTTAAAAGGAGAAATAACGAACTGCAAAATGTCAAATCCCACATATTGCCGAAGATCTAAGGCTAGCACATTTGATAAATGTTTATTATTGTCAAGTATTATACATTGGGAAGGTAAAATATCTACGTTATTTGAAATTTTCGAGTTAGTATATTAAATATGTCACTTGTTATTATAATGATTAAATACTTATATTTTTTTATATAAGTTATGAAAAGTTGAAGTAAAAATAGTCTTATTTATTTAAGGCTGTTGAGACAGTATCGGAGTTTCAATCTGTAAACTGTGGTAAGAATCCCGCTGCTGAATTATTTTGCCTCCACAAAAAACTGTTCTAGTGTTGGAGTATATGGGAAGAATGACAAGACAAGCAATATATGTAGGTGGTTGTGAAAATAAAAGTAATAGATAATAATATGTCATAATTTTAACGCATAGTCATTACATTATTTTAATCATGTCGGGGAAGAATTTCTTGGCTGCACAATTTAAAACAATGGTTTAGAAATAACATTATATCATTGTCGAAGATTTTCGTAGGAGACGACACATAGAGAAGTAGAAAAAAAATCATTGCACTAGACAGCAGTTGAAAGATCTGAAATCTTTACAAATATTATGAAGTAAGTTTTGTTCAAGATGTGATGACATAGAAAACGAATCCAGAAGCATATCTTGCTTTGGCAATGGTAATTAAATGCCATTCTCTGTGTAGTAATCATAGTTCAGAATTGTTTAATGTTCACATTGTCAGTACAGGTTACAATTAGTTGTTACATCTATCAAGTCTTTTATCGAGTCTAAATAACTTTGTTCATTATTATCCTATCTTACTTATTTAAATTTATATGAAAATGGTTAAATTGAGAATACTAACGAAGATGTTCTGATAAAAAAACAAATAATTTTGTCATTGAAATGACAGAACATTAAATACACTTTCCAAAAAAACGCATTTTCTTTAAAAAACAAACCAATTATGAAAAAAGTTTATAAATATTTCAAATGTCAAATTAACGAAGCAAAATATGTCATGGTTATCTTGTATTAAAACATATGTTACGTATGTAATTTTGTTCCTGTTTCTTGTTGTATATGTCCACTGTCCAGTCAGACGTGAGATAGTATGTAGGCGGGAACGGAACGGAAGGGCGGGTAATTAAATCCCGGGGCTATTTTATAAAGGGTCACTATGTGAATGTGTATCTTCACAAACCATATTATTGCGGAATCAAACTCTTTCTTATCTCACACACTCTTCCTTCCTTCCTTTTAAAATAGTCGAATGTCAAATATTAAATCAAGTTCGGTTTACCAGTTCAGTCGAGTTAATCCGATCTATTTTCCCACAGCAACATTTTATACAAAACCTAATAGTATTTAGTCCTTTTAAAACGAAAATTATGCATGACCACAAAGTATGAGAATAGAGTTATCTCTTAGTTACAAAACAATTTATGTACAACTTATGAACTTTGTTCCAAACAACCCCAAATATAGAGGAATTATCAGAGAATTCTAATATAGTTTCAACATATTTGTTAATAATATATTACTTTACTACCATAGAAGTAAAATGCAATGTTAAGCTGGGACACAATAATGGTGCGGGCGGCGGGCGTCACAAAAGTTTTCTAATCAATCATTAACTCACATCAAGACTGTTTGCTCCAAGTACATAATCCATCTACAATAAAACTGCGAGATATTTATATCGAGGTTTTATTATATTATATGTAGTTATTAGTGTATATTAAATTGGCTTTGTATGTTGAAACGGTATAAAGTTACAAACAAAATCCTTGAGTGTTAAAAATGTTTTCAATTTTATGTTCTTGTTTTTGAACATTTTATTTTGCACTATCTAATGAATAGCTAACTTGACGCAGAGTAGGAGCGATATTATTTTTTAATTGATAGATTTAGTAAAATGGTTGAGGTAGTTTTTCAAACCTGTATTTAAATAAAATTTTGAAAAAACTACTTCTACTACTTCTTTACCATAATGACTTATTGAGCAAGTGGAGCAGCCAGCAGATCAGCTGCACGTGATAAACATGCAAGCCGTCCTTTCTGTGCCAACAAATATTTAGACATTCAGGAGACGTGGCAAACTTCATCGTTGAATTTAAGATGTAAATGTTTTATTTTTTCGAACACCGGCCTTTTACAGGACACTCGAAAATTTACGGAAAAGACCTAAAAACCAATTTTTTACCGGGTGCTCCACGGATCAAAGAAAAATTTACATTCCAATAATAAAAAAAAACTGGTTCAGCAGGCATCCTATAATCATCAAGCGCTAAAGTCGACTTTAAAACCCCGAAAAATTTGCTGTTGCATTGAATATAATATAGGTAAATATAGAAATTTCGCTTTGATGATTTCGATTTCACTACTTCATGAATTGAGGAAGATAAAAATACTACAAAATTAATAAAAGCAGACGTTGTAATATTGGCTGATTATTCAAATAATCAGGTAACGAGAAAGAATTGTAGGCATAGGTTCTTGAAAAATAAAATAAAAAATATTTAGTTATTATATTTGCTAAGCTCTTGCCAAAAATAAATTTCACTATCTACGTAAAAACAATAATACAGCCATAAACAAAAAACTAGTTTTTATTTTGTCACCGCAATAAATAGAGTTCCTGCAATAAATATCAAACAGGATTAAAGGCGTAGAGGAAGTAGATAATCTTCTTACTTTATTTGTTGAAGGAAATATTTCTCCATTCCTAAATAAAATGTTTACATTTAATTCTTCAAGTGTTTGAAACAGAAGTCATATATTATCTATTATCACAAAACTATTCAAAAGTCTTTACAAAGTTTATGAATACACTTTTATTTGAAAAAAAATTGGAACATTTTTGGAAATTAATGTTGTGTTAATGAAAAAAGTAATCAATAATTAATGGAAATCACGCTGAGAAACATAAGTGATTTTTTAATGTTGCTCGCACCACAAATAAAACTTATTTAAAATACATGTCCCATTTTTACTAATAGCGAAACTGGCCAAAGCAGGTCAAGATTTGGAGAAGATTGGTTAGAAGTTCTGGAATTAGGGGTGGACAGAAGTCTGTGAAAAAAGTTCCTTATTGCCATGAGTTCACTATCAAATTAGAAAAAGATAAAAAGATTTATATGAAGATACTTAATAAAGAAATTTTATTTATTTCGCTATGGAATTCTAAACTAAAGACATACACAGTGAATGAAGGTACTTGTATAAGAAGGAGGTAGGAAAAATATTTGAAATCGGTCTATCGTACCATTATATAGAGAATATTATATTATCGGTACTATCCTCTGATTGGTGTACCGATTTTATTTACATTAAAATATAATAATGGTAGGAAAGATTAAAGGATTAATTTATATTTGTGTGAGGATAATGAAATGTACTATTTCCTCAATCAAAGTATTTGTTAGACAGGTTTAGCTATCAGGGTCCAGTAGGTTTGCTGAAGGTTTATTTATCTTTACTGATTAAAAGCTTTTCTATCACATTGCTTCTTATGTTCGTCAATTCAGTGATAATTTTTCTTGAAATATCTACAAAGTTCATATAATAATATCCAAACACTCCCGCTTGATTCATATTATGGCCTCCCACTAATTATTTCACTATTATGAACATACCTCAAAGATTCTACTTTACGAACTATGTTCAATTTTGAGGGTGTGAATACGTATATATCTGTATTGATATATTATAAATTTGTGTGTGTAAAATATTTTAATATTTACAAATGGAATTTGAATACATGTTACTGTTGATATATTCACTGTGTCGGTGTTTAGGTAGTAGAATTCCATATCGAAATAAATAAAACAAGTGTTTTATTCTACTACATATTGTTTTATTCTGTGAGAGAGACGTCTTTCGTCTTATGAGGACATTGTCAATCAAGATTGTCAATCAAGATTGACAATGTCCTCATAAGACGAAAGACGTCTCTCTCACAGAATAAAACAATAGTAGATTTTAGTTTAGTTTTATAACACTTGTTTTATTTATTTCGTTACTGTTGATACTATTTTCGTCTAGAAACTTGAAAATAAAGTGTGTCAGTTAGATTGTCAACTAGTAAACATACTAGATAGGTTTTTTTATATGTAGGTGTTGTGTAATTTATGTCTCGTTACACATTACATTGTCTGAAATTATTCACTGTGTCGGTGTTAAGGTAGTAGAATTCCATAATAATGAAATAATAAACAAATGCTTTCTTCACTATTTAAATTATTATTGAGTGAGACATTTTTCAAGCGTATTGTCAATCTCAATAGCCAATGTCCATTAAAAACGCCTTGCTCAATAAAAATCAATTAAGTAGAAAAAAATAATTTGTTGTTAATATCAATAATACTATATTTTCGTTTATTCCCAATTATTACAAGTGTTTAAAGTATCAATTTTTCTGATCTAATAAAAACAAATGTTG
The DNA here is from genome assembly GCA_947579605.1 of Athripsodes cinereus. Classification (NCBI taxonomy): domain Eukaryota; kingdom Metazoa; phylum Arthropoda; class Insecta; order Trichoptera; family Leptoceridae; genus Athripsodes; species Athripsodes cinereus. Next base: position 12,540,229 of record OX388319.1, on the reverse strand, counting down.
TATTCCAAAGTTTAGTCAACAATTCCATTTACTTGAGAACTCATTAGTTAATTTTTTTCTGGTATTGAGACACGTGGGTAGCTAGGGGGTGGAACAAACACAGGCCCCCCCTCTAGGTTCTCAAAAATAGTAGGTAATTACACCAAATTAGAATAATAAAATATGGAAAAAGAATGAAATTTGGTATCGAAATAAAAAGTTTTTTCTAAAACTTTGAGACATTTTTTTTTATTTTGCGTGTACTTATAACAAATTACTAAACCGTGAAAACTGAGACGAAAAAAGAGAATAATGATTTATTTTCTAAATGGTTGTCTCCCTTAAATAAAACCCTGAATTTGGCCTTATACCGAGCTTATTACAAGAACAGCACTAATAATATCTCCCATTTGAGACTTGAGCACCATAAGATACTTAATACTCCTTAATAGAAAACAATGAAATTAAAAGAATTTGGAATATTCTAATTATCAGATGATTATAAAATAGAAAGTTCAGATGCCTTTACAATATTATATTGTAAACCTGGAATAAACAAAAATCTCTACGCAATATATTTTTAAATTGGTATAAAATTGTTAATATTATTTTGAGAATTTTGTTTTTCCTTGGTGCACTCAAGAGGAAAAACGTTTAAGATAAAGGAATGTTTGTATCAACATAAAACCTTTTAGTCAAAAATATATTACACGCATTAATTTAAAATGAAAACGAAAATAATTTTTGAAAAAGGCATGATTTAACGAGGTCTAAAAATTTAATAGAAATAACTTACCCACCTATTATTAATATCATAGGCGGACACATACTTGTAATATTATGTTATAGGAGAATGAGGGGTGGTCTGGATAAATATCGCGGGATTATATAGGGATGAAATAAATTTAATAATCTTAGAATAGAGTGAGTAGGTATGTAGTAAGGCAAAGTTCCAAATAGTAATGTCATGTCATATTTCTCGGGAATTTATGACCGAAGGTTTATCGGTTAGCAAAGTTTGCATGGTGCTAACTACCTTATTTCACTAGGTAGGTACTATGTATAATAGTACAATCTATGTGTTATAATCGCGAAGACTTGCAAATAATAAAGCTCATACTTGATGAAAAAACTGATGGTCGTTTGAGGAACGAACGCAAATTAATTATTACAAAGGTAAATTGAAACTTTATCTCCTCTATTTTTCTTATTAAAGATTATTGGTCTATTACTTCGGAGGCTGTTCTGTTATGACACTGATGATCAAATATCCATATTCCTTTTTTATTGTCTTTGGGGAGAATGTGAGCCAGCTGGTGTCTCTATTGCAGCGATGTAAGCGATCCTGTCACACTCTTCAAATATCAGTGTTTCTTATCCTGTCTCTGATAGTATTGCCAGCGATAGCAGGAAAGGTTTTCATCACCGTTATTCTGAGTAGGTTTTTGGTTCCTACTACCACGTCTGCTATTGTTTCGACATCATAGATCTAATACAAATAAACTAAACATTACCGAATAAAACAAAGGCATTATTTCATTCGCATTTTATATGCACTTCATATATTTTAATAATATCTTATAAATAAAATATACATGGTTAGGTTAGTAAGATAATTATTTATCATGTAAGGTGGCAGTGTTCTCTAAATTATTTCAAAGAAAATTTGTAAGGCGTATTTAATAAATTGAGTTGCTTTAATATGTGGCAGCTGTTCCCTTCGTTCCCTTCGGAGACCTCACAGACTATGAAGGCAATAGGTAATGATAATACCACGTATACACTATATACATGATATGTTACTATAATGACTGTCGAATACATTGTCTATCTATCTTAAATACATACTAGTGGTATTTTCAGTGTCTCGTCTTTACGATGCGGTCTCAATCTTTACACATTTAATAAGTTTATCATACAAGAGTTTATGCTTACGTGCTTTCTGTATGTGTACATAATGTATATAAAAATGAACGAATATCAAAAACTAGATAACATTAAAAAGATATAAGTATAAGTTATTCAACAATGTTTAAAGTAATACAACCTTAAATATATTTGTATCGAGTCAAACTGAGATACGTAATTTGGTGTTTTTGAGTCATCGACAGACAAGATAGATGGAGAAACGATATAAATTAGATACATGGACCAGATGGAAGGCGTTGGAAGATTATATAGATAAATGGTGTGCTTAGGAGGAGGCTTATAATTATGTAGTAGTGGATGGTCACGGGCGATGAAGATAACCAACATTAGCAGTGTGAGATAACACCAAGAAAATTGGACTACAGTAAATATTTTCATTGACATGTATTTTCGTTCAAATATATTCAAATAATATCGAAATTATTGTAATTTTAGAATTTCTAAGGATTAAAATTACAATGGCAATATTAATAGAGGGAATATATTAATCCAATTGTGTGGCTGTATTATTTTAGGTATTAAACTGTATTCAATGATAGATTTGAATGCCTAATAATATTATTATTGTTGTCCGCACTAATACCTTCTACTTTCAATATTCCATGTTTGATATAAATTCTACATAATTCAAGTATGAGTAGGTGTTCTGCATTGGCGGGACTAGACCTTTTTTTATATTAATCATGCATTCGTTTCAAATTTTTTTTTTAATTTAAAATTTATAAGAAACTACCCGACTTTTCAAATATGTCCCCACCCCCCGTCACATAAATTTTCCATTTGGTATAAGAATTTGAGATATATCACGATCTCATCATTTTTGTATGTAAATTACAGAAAATATCCAACTTTTTAAATTTCTATCCATCGTTTCCAAATTTTCGATTTTATGTAGGGATTTGAAAAAATCCAGATCCTTTAATTTTTGTACAGGCATTTTAAATCAGACCCTTAACATCTTATCCAATATGAGTTAGATTCAAGAAATTTTGTGGTCGTGCATGCAATAATTATTGAAGAATGCAGAGTTTTTTTGCATGTATGAAATGCACACCAATGGCTTATGGTACCTACCTACCCAATATGATCAACCTTATATTAAATAACTAATTCTAACAATAGTTTGGAAGATAGCTGTCGCAAGAGTGAATACAAAATGAGACAGTTACAATACTGAAATGTGATGTAGCTTATAGTCTATTCATAGCAGTCAGTATTAGTGCTATGGTGGCTTTATCAATAATTCCGAACGATGTAGATCAATTCGTTCGTCAATGAGTTCGTCGGTAGCCTGGAGGTAGAGTTTCGGCCTCGTGAACGAGGGATCCGTGGTTCGATACCAGGTGCCGGCAAACTCCCCTTTCACGACACAAGCTTTTAGTAGCTTACTGTGAAAGGTGTATAAGGTTATATTTAGGTTTATAACAAAACCCAGATATATCTTTTAAAAAAAAAAAAAATTATGACTATTTATATTTTCGAAAATTATGCAATGAATTCTAAAAGATATTGTATTATAACAATAAAATAAAATAATTTGAGAGAATTAAAGTATTTTGAATGTTTTTTAAATATTCTACAATGCACATCCGTTACTATACTATACTATACTATACCCTCACGCCGTGTCCCAAGTGGGGTAGGCAGAGAGAACGGAACGCCAAACAGATCTATCTTTACACACTTCCTTCGCTTCCTCCACATTCATACAGTTCCTCATACACGCACGTCGGTTCCTCTTACTCAACACGCGGCCGTCCTTGAGAATTTGATCCACGTGATCAAGCCACGTGGTTCTCGGACGCCCGCGTTTCCTCACACCCTTTCTTTCAGATAAGTATATTCTCTTTGTCATTCTTTCCTCTTTCATTCGTTCCACATGACCAAACCATCTCAATTTATTTACACGCATTCTGTCCACAACAGTCTTCTTGCATCCGCTCATTCTTCTAATATCCTCATTCTTCACTCTATCACGCAGCGTTTTACCAACCATTCTTCTCAACGATCGCATCTCTACTGCATTTATTCCACTTTCGTCCTTCTTCAACCACGTCCATGTCTCGCTTGCATACGTAAGTGACGGTACCAGAATGGTATCATCCGTTACTTGATTTTTTAAAATCACGATCGATATCGGTAAACATTTACCGACGAGCGAGATAATACTAGCGTGATAATAAATCAATCGCGATTTTAAAAAATCAAGTAACGGATGTGCATTGTAGAATATTTAAAAAACATTCAAAATGTCTCGTAACTGTTACATAGTTAATCCTTCTAAAATAACTGATAGAATTAAAGTAATTAAGTTGAGAACCAACTCTAGAACTTTTTGCTTACATGGAAATCGTTTCGGCTGTATCAGTGTTAGCCTGCTTTAATGACAGGAAGATACTAAAATTAGAGCTGTTTTATACTTGACTTATAGAATCATTTTGTTTTATAAATATGCCTAATTGCAAATTGCTGTATCTCTGTTTTTTTTAGGTGAAGATGTGTGTTATTAAATCAAGAATCGTTAGAATGTTCACTGAACAAATTTGCTTTTGTTTTACGTTCTATGTGAAAATACTGCTTAAGAGTATGTAAATTCAAGATTTTTAGCTTCTTCAAGTAAACCACTGAAAGTGTTTGAGATTTTATTCTGTAAAGCAATTAACAAAATAAATATTATTATTAGTTAAAACGTGAAGAAATTGTACATTTTTTTATTATCATATCAATCTAAAGCTTAAGGCACTTTTCAAATATTTGATTGAGATCGTAAAACTGTAGACAAGATAATATATAAAACTGAAAGCTGAATGAAGTTAATATATTTTCTACGATTCTGGGTTAGCATCTACTCGACTACTCTTGGTTTTAAAACTCTCTCTTATTAAAATAATACCGAGTTCTGTTTTCGTTTACTTTTGTTGAACCATTTGAAGTAGGTCAAAGATTGTTAAAACAAATTGTTAACTAATATCGTGATATCAATGTATCACTTTAATAAAAATGTGTGTCACATTTACATAGAGACTGTACCTATATGTTATTATTATATGAACGCTCTACTTAAAAGTTGAGATGTCATAAGAATAATATCAAAATAGTTATAGTTTTACAAATAAAAATAATATAGAGTGGTTGTTAGGCAAATATTAAGATTACACTTTGGAGCTTTTAAGTCTATCGTAACATTTAACTTTTTGATAATAATTAAAATACAAAAGGCTTACGTATTATTTTATCCTTTCTATGAGCATTTTATATCGCATAGTAAATAAAGATAATAATCCCGTACACCTACCAGGAATAATGACGATAGCTACAAATGTTTTAAAGTACAATTGTGTGAGAGTAAATAAATTCGTTTTTTACTAAGTGTGCCCATTTAGGATATTTCAGTATCATTCAGACTGTTATCTTTTGGATGATCATCCAGAGTGTCAGGGTCAAAGCTGTTCATCCTATGCTTTCATTGCCATGTCAGCACCCACGGTCATGTAGTATGTAGATAATTTTTGGGATGAATCTGGCCTTCAATACTTATTCATAGAGAAGAAACAAATAATAAGAAAAAAACTTGTTTATGGTCGTTTCAGTGAAAGGACATTTCATCATAATTATGTCGGGTGGTAATTGGTTTCTTCCGTCATCGTTAGTGATCAGTATTGATGAGACGTTTATTCACATCTTTTTGTTTTGGAGGATCATCCAGAGTGATCACTGAAGTAAACAAGTGTGAATACCCCTTTAGTTTCTATGTTTCATACTCAACAAAACTTACCTTAATCAAAGAAATTACCTTAATCCTTTGATAACAAACATACTTCAAGTCCCTGTACTCGTATTTCTGTTTTAGATAAAACATTTACATAATATTGTATTCGTGCATCCTTTTCAACAAATCTGTTCAAGTAACTTCAGTTGTGTTATTCGCATATTTGATATTATTTTGTTTGTCATAGTATAAAATGATTGTGTAAAACATTATAACAAGTATGAATACATTAAAGTAAGTAGTATATTGTAATTTTTTAGAGTAATTCTTCAATGGACGACCGAGAAAACAAATGGTCGACTAACAATGAAGTGATAGTCCTAAGTAAATGTGCGACAATAAACTAAATTGGCTAGTGATATTAGTAACAAAAAATTTACAACCTAGCTCAATTTAAGATGTAAAATATCATTGTTTTTTCGAACACCTGCCTTTTACAGGACACTTAAAAACAATAAAATATATTCATAAATGATTTCTGCATTTATCAGTGTATGTAGTTTCAGTACGACGTAATCCATTTCAAGACAACCTAACCAAGCTGCTCAACGTCTTAGATTTTTTTTATATCCGTTGTTCACTATTCTCTGGTTGTTTTCAAAATGAAGGATATGTATACGTTTCATGGAGATTTAATATTATTTATTCAAAATTAAAATGTTACATTACTTTCGCATGGCTGATCACACTGGTGCTCACACTATGTGTGTATTTGGACACAAGAATATTATTTTGGGTTCGAAAAGATTTGATTAAATCGGAATGAATCGATCTGATTACATAATTCTAGTATATATTCTTATAAAGTACGTTGGCAACAAATAAACTTAAACAAAGTAGCGAAGTGTTATTATTTATTGGAGTTGAGAGTAGGTACTATGTGAAACAAATGTTTCATGAAACAAGAAATACTTAAATGAAAACAATATAACACAAGAACATCGACAGTGTTTTAGTCCTCGACAAGGGAAACTTGAAAGTTGTTAATATTGTGGTAGGAGTAATGAGAATACAATTCTAATGTAATAAAACCTTCTTGTGAACATTGTTTGCAAAACTTTCTCAATAATCGAGACATTGTGAGTGTGTAATATTTTTTTTAAATATTCTCTTAGAAATAACAAACATTTATATACACTAGACGCTCCATATAATGAATTGAATATAATTCCTTTTGAACTTAAAAACTTTTCATTCATTATTGTTAGATGGTTTAGCATATACCAGGAATGCCTTTGTGAATTTCTGAACATTGAAGAACAGTATTTAAATTAATAGTTAACAGAGCTTTGCAACTGTATGTGTAGTATTACGTTTCACTTGCAGATTTTACCCAGTAAAGTAAAGGAGTTAATAATATTATGTAGGTAATTATGAAATCTATCTACCAACTGTATAGTAATCTTCCATCTCATTTTCTATATATTAATAGATAGTGATTTATTAATAATTGTGCTGGATTTGTAGGTACATTAGTGTTATATATTTTCATAATGATTTTATGTTGTTCGTTTGGTCGAGAGAACAATGCTTATCAAATGTAATATAATATGGTGAATACTCCTGACGCGGTGCGATTTAAAATAAAATCTACACCTTAGTAACATCAAATTAGCGCTCATAGAAATAGATTGTGAAGTTAGAAGAGAAACAAATTCTATACAAGTATTTAGTGTTTAATTCATTAATTTTAATTAAATATAAAATAAAAATATTATTAAAAAAAACTGTTAAATTTATTCATTCTTTACTGTACATTGATCCCAATATAATACAATTTTGTACTGAGCACTTTTCATGAAAAGTAGTTTGCTTATCTTGGGTTACAGACTCGACCATTATGGAAGGTAATATTTTCTAGGTCAGTGGCATCCATCCACTTTGTCATAAAAAAAATTAGTGCACATTCAAGCCATTACGCTTTGATCCAATCAGAAAGCATATCCGGTTTATAAACAAAATCACATGCTGTTACAATGTAGGCAAACACATTATTTAATATATTGATGGTTATATACCTACATTTTAATCATAATTTTTTACATTTAACTGATTTTTGAGATATTTTTTTTTTTAAAAGATATATCTAGGATTTATTATAAACCCAAATACAACCTTATACACCTTTCACAGTAAGCTTAGCTTGTGTAGTGAAAGGGGAGTTTGCCGGCACCTCGGATCGAACCACGGACCCCTTGTTCACGAGGCCGAGATTCTACCTCCAGGCTATTGACGAACTCATCAATTGAGTAAGAATATTGTGAACTATACAGTTCTGAATTTTGTGTTGTTTGATAATGACTTATTTAACTTTGATGGTTTTCGAGACTTTTCTGGTAAATTAAGGATCCTTGCTGGTCCACTTCTTGAATTCGTATTTTGTTGTCATGTTCTGTAATTGATTGTTTGATCCTGTGAACATTGTAAAAAAAAAATAAAAAAATATATATAGTTAAAAATGTTGAACGAACTGAAGCGACGTGAAGTATCTTTCATTTTCTTCTTTTCCGTCGTTCCCTTAGTACTGAGGATAGCGACCATCAGTCGTGTAGGTGTAAAATAGTGTATTCAAGTCTTCTGATCTTGGTTTGACTGACTATTAATAAAAGTAAGTACGGGCGCCAGCATGTAGGTACGCCGGAACGTCATTACAATAAAATCAGGCATCGCTTACCTACCAGAAAAACAGCAATCACCTAAAGATAAGTTCATAATATATTCTGAAACAAAAGCAATAAAAGGATATTGGTTGAAATTGGGAGATGAATGAGAGATAGACAAACATGTTTATTATAACATTTATAAATTTATTTTGCAAAATATATTGTTATTCTACGACATTCATACACATATTGCATAATTATATAATATAATATAATATAATGAGACATCTTTCAATATTATATTGATTATCTTATTTAATAAGAATTAATTTATTTCATAATATTTACAATACACATTATATCTAGGTACATATAGACGTTGATTCCATAAATATTTGTTTTCTTTATATAAACATAAATACATACATGCAATATAACTATACATAATATTAAACAGACATTTATTTATAAATTAATGAAGCTTCACAATACATTATCTTATGTGAATATCTGTTCATTAATGTTTTTGGTATTTGTGAGATATATGTAATGAATTCACAATCGCTCAAGAAATTTAAACATTCCCCGAGTTATACGATATAACATATACTGGTAAAACATTGCTATGCGGAAAGAAAAATATGGTTGCAGGTTGTCTGATGGGAGAGTCTCGGACGAGAGATTACAGGTTCGATTTCTTCCAGAGTTAGCCTACTTCACCTTCACGACATAAGTAATATACTTAATACGAGGGTGTTTGGGGTGTATTTGGAGTTACTTTGAGCATAGATTTAGCTTAATTTAAAAAAAAAATTGAAAGAAGGGAGAACTCACAATTACGAGATCTTTTTTTTTTATTCTTTACATCAATGTATTGGAAATTTAAAGATAATAAATTCAATTTCACGGCGAGATTTTTTCTATAATCGTTAAATAATGTAATCTAGAAAATTTTACACAAAACATTTATTAGAAATATTTACAAGTATTAATTTATTATTAACAGACTTATTTGATTTTGAGGTTACAACCACCGATACAATTAATAAATAATTAATCTAAGCAACCTGTTTGCCACGTTCATTGTTTATTTATTTATTATTATGTAGGTATATGTTGTCGATATTTTGAAGAATCCAAAAAACCGATTTTTCAAACGGCATTTTTCAAAGCACATTTAGGAAAATTTTAGAAATTATTCCTGTTTCCAATCAATTCTTAGCCTTGCAAATCTTATTAATATACACAACTCAATCAATACAATCAATAATAATTAAAATTTATGAATTAATATCATAGTAATAATAATATCTTATATCATTACAAATGTCAAAATGTATTGTAAAAAAAATGAAATTTCCCCGCCACGCTGTTATCTATGGTATTTATCTATGGAGTAGTTGTTAGTGAGAAACGAAACTAGTTTTGATAGTTTGCCTGTATTATGCATTTAAAATATTGCGAAATGACGATGCCGGTCGTATTTTTAGTAAACTGACGGATTCTACAAAATGCCGAGGACATAATATACATAATTAGTAATTATTAACATAGTCAATTACTAGATGAAAATTATTCATGTTACAACTAGAAAATAGAAAAAAATCTATAATTCTTATGTATAGGTATTGTACAAAATTCGATTGAATACCAGTCCATTATGCAAAATAACGAATTGTCGTGTACGGGGTCAACTACATACACATCTATTGAGTTAAAAAGACGTCATTAGAAGTTCATTGTATGCTTTTAATGGAATTGTATATACATACAACCCTCTTACTTAACCAAATGAATTAAATTTCAACCATACAGCTGATTCCACAACGTTAAGAGTTTTTTTTATGAAAATCAAATGTGATTATTTTTTCACAATGGTTTTGCGGAGTTAGGAAACTGAAAAGTTTTTTTATTTCACATTATAATGTACGTAGTATCTAACAGAACTAATTAAATATATTGGATTATCCATGCACAGGTTTGCCAGGTTGAACAATCCAATTCATTTTCTTCTGTATGGCATTATTTCTTTATGATACTTAAATAAATAAATATTAATATTATACACCAATATTTATTCTATTAGAACACATTTTATGCGAATAGACTTGGGAATAAAATAGGATGAGAAGTAAAGCTTCACATCAATTTGAAATTACTTCTTATATTATAATATATACAGTACAATTTTTATTCCACGAACAAAGCTCCTGGTCACATTGACTCAATCCTCTCTCCAATGGCTGTGGATATTTGTTTCTTTTAAAGCAGCTCATCCCGAAGATCTCCTCCGTTAGAAGCGTGACAGGCCACGCCTCTGGATTGTAGTCAGACATTCTCTTCTCCGCCTATTGGATGGTGTGTTGATCTCACAAACTGGAAAAAATCACCAATTGTTTATTTTCAATTATTAAAATTGGTTAGTTGGTTGGTTAAAATTCAAAATACGGTTGAGGAAAGGCTGTTGTAAACAGTTTACCAATAATTGGAATATAACAAACCTCGCTATCTGTACTAAAATGACATATTTTGTAATCAATGCGAAGCAAGGAAATTTGAAAAATAGTGTACTCCCATTGTTATGTAAAATGTAATAGCTTGTAACTATTGCATAGTAAAGAACAAAATAATTTATAGATGGTGCACATAGTTAATCATTTGGGTATTTGTATACAAAAATATGTTCAATGTTATAATTGATTTTGTAATATGCATATAAGAGCAAAACAATTTATTATAGTAATGTGAAGAAAAATGCATATGTTCAAATTCTTTGAATATCCTTACAATTATACAAAATTAGTAAAATATTCATATAGTATAATATTCGATAAGCACATGACTAATATTTCATTTAATGTACTCACATACATTATTGTGGGTATATCAATATTGAATGTGAAGTTATTCAGCATGGTATATAAGAAAATGTATATTTATATGTAGAACTATCCTTCAGTAATAGAAGAAGAACGAATATACTATACTGGTATTATAGTTAGTTCACTGTCCTTGTAATTATAGTCTTATATGAATGTATGTGTAAGAAGATAATTCACTTCAAATTATTCGGAGTGGAAGATTTATATTTTGGATTACTGATTCAAGTACGAGTATAGTTTAATACAGCTTAGTCACAGTTGCACATAAATAGGATCTTGTTAAGTTAAATGACGTTCATTTTGCTCAGAAAGAGCTATTTACTAGTATATATAATTATATACTAGTAACTAATAATTGCGATTCTCGGAGACTCTCCGCACACCTCTGTGGTCTAATGATTATATAATCATTTGACTTGTTACACAGAGGTACCGGGTTTAATTCCTAGCAGGTGTGGTTGGTTGGATGAAGTCACTATACAGCGATTATTGCAATCACTCGCTCTGAAAGGACTGATATAAGAAAAACATTTGAGGAATAGACAAAATTGGTGAACTTTGCCATGGTATAAAGCGTTTAAGCCATCCTGAGCCGACTCGTACCTACGCGTCGGAACACCTAACACTCTCTTTTCATCCTGCAAGTGATGCATATCTTCAGAATAAATCATACCTATAGCAATACATAATATCATATAATATATATCAATAATAGAGGAACACTAATTTATTGTCTTTAACAGTAAAAGTAAAACGAAGTATTTCATTTTGAGTAACAAAATATATGAAGAAATTTTATGACAAAACTTGTAAGAGAAGGATAAACCAAACTTAAGGAAGATAATAACACAAATCATGACATTTTCAATAATAAAGTTTTTACGAATATCATAATGTAAATTATTTGTTAGTCATATTTACAAACCTAGTTCACCTAATAAAACTTTTCTCTGAAAATAAATTCATTTGTGATAGCTTATAAAGATTACTTTATTTATTTTGTAAGAGTGTATTATCTAATATTCTGTGATATTCATTTATGTCTCAAATTACACTCGAAAGCTGTTAGATACAAAAAATGAAAACTTATTATATCAATTGCCTATAGAAGAATGTCAAAGAAAACAATAAGCTGTAGATAAAAAAATCACACCAACTCTAAAAAAATTCAAATAAAAAAAACAGAAAGTAAAATAAAAAGTATATATTTGCTGCAAAACTTTTCCCCGAATTTATTCGGATCATATTTTTTTATAGTAATAATAACATCTCGACTAAAGTTCTTATTTCACAAGGGGTGAAAATCTAAGCCACCATCTCCCTGTCCCTGTACTGTATGGTGCAAAGTGTGTTAGGACAGAACACGAGTAGTTGGGGTGGTTGTTAGAGGAGTGATTGTAACAAACCTTCTCTCGCTATTTCCATCCATTCAGCCAGGTGAATGTTAGGTCTTTTGGGATTGAAATCCACCTCGTTCTCAATTGCTTTCTTCTGTATAATATATATGTTTGTGTATATTTGTATATGTAGTAAGTTAGGTATAAGGATGGGGACAGCCTAGACCTACTGATTTAAGTATATAATATAACACAGAGTAGGTGATATTACATATTTTATTGTATGTATTATAATATTATGTTATTTCTACAGCACATAAGCGCACTTAATATATTTTCACGACTACTTATTGTGGCTACATTTACCATGTAGGACAAGCGCTTTGAAGCAACTGTCTAACACCAATTTTATTATTGCGATTCAGTGCTTAAAATTTCCGTATTGTGAGTACCTATCTCATGGAAAATAAGACATAAAACTGCCATTTTATAGACTTTTTAAAGATCTTTACTCTACTTTTTATGGAGCATTACTCTACATTATTTGGATTTCACTTATTATTGTTTTTTATCGACTTCACCTCTTACTGTATTATATAGACATGAAATTCTATTTACTGATGCAATATTTACAGTCAAGTACCTACTTCTTTTGTATGAACGATATTTTAAGCATTTTTATAATAAATTTACAAGTTATATTAGGTAGAATTAAAAAAAGCAGATCGTATTCTATATTATACTATTATTTTCATTACATAGCTCTATTAACTAGCTCTAGCAACAATGAATTATTTACTATTTGTCTAAAATATTAACTAATTTGAAATACAAAGCAAATGGAACAAACGGAAAATTTATCTACGAAACTATAAGGGGAACCATTTTAATTTTTTTTTTATTTTATTTTACGTCAGGTGTGAAATTGTTTATTTTATAATATCATTATCTCATTTCACACACTTTGAGTCACAAGTAGGTACCTACTCTTCTTAGAAGTTTTTTGACGCTTATAATAAATTAAACCTAGACAAATTTATCTTGTGATTTTGACTGATAGCTATATACAAACTTTTTAAATCAGTCATTTTAAATAATAGAAAAAAGATTTTATAAAGACAAGCACGTCCTTTGAGTGATGGATGGATAACTACCACTTGGGGAACCATAATTTAAATAGTTAAAGTTTTTTCTCCCGTGAAAAACAATGTAAAACAAACGAATATAAATAAATAAAACTTTTTCGCAAGGATGCAGCCTCTGGGACTACTTAGAAATAAGTATTTTTACTAAGAATCGTAGAACGCCATCTTCAAAATGACTGTGTGTAGATGAAAATAATATTACTTCGTAATAGTTTTACTACAGTTTTTTTTATATGTAGAGGAAAACGCAATTGATTTTAGTTTAGGAATCTCGAAGGGGTTTAACAATAGCTTTGTAAGTCAAAACCAGGTCACTATAAAATTAAATATAAAGTAAAACTAAAATCCATTATGTTTAGCAATGTATACCTACTAATGATTGTTTTTTTTTGTTTGCTGTCATACTTTATATTAACATGTAAAAGGTTCTCGCCGTACCTATATGAGTTTAAATAAATAAATAATAAATAAAAAAATGTTTTCTTCCATATGTAAATATGGAGTTCAAGTTAACAGTTTATTTTGTTAAAATCCTCCCGTTAACACAAATTATAAAATTTGGATTTTTATTACTCGATTCCGAATTTTATGGATTCTATTTTACTGTTCAGCGTTTTCTAGAATTTTATGATTTTTCTAATAAAACCTGTAATAATTTTCTGTAAAAAATTCGAGAGTGTTTGTTTCTTAAATTAGTAAAGCATGTGTAAAAGTAAGTAAATATTATATACTGTACTGTCTAAATTATATACATCAATATATAACTCATTTTAATAAAAAAGATCTATGTTATCAATAAGAAATATATTGGACAAAACTGCCAATAATATTATCAACTTGAATGGTACATGTAAAATATATTTTTATTTTCCCTATTTTTACGAAGAAAATTTCATGATTGAGCTGCCCTTTGGGGTTCATGCATACACTTTTCTGAAACACACACACATATTGATATTATACCTAAAATATTTCACAATGTCAAATGTCCCTGAAGAATTGTAAATTTATAATTTTCTACGAAAAATGTGAACAGTTTCTTATAACCTACACTTTTTACCTTTACTAGAGTAATGATATATAGTAAGTACTAAGAAGGAATCCACACATAAATATTTGAGTCGGTTCGTATGTGCGTATGTCCTCAATGGACTCTGAAATAAGGAAAGGCAGAAGTAAAATAATACACTCTATACGAAGTCTCATCTCCTGGGCAGGTTTAAGGCTAAAAACATTATAAATATCTTATGTATTGATAAAGATATTACAATTTTAATGAGATTCCCATACATTCGCTTGAAATTAAAATTGCCAAGCGAATGTATGAAAATCCAATATTTATAGTCAAACATTTTTCATTGTATTGAATTAATTTCAAAATGGATGTGACAATAAATAAAACAATACTGAAACTAAATAATTAGGGACTGTTTTCATAATGATTGTGATTGCTAATGACAAAAAATCATAATTGTGATTGGTAATGACAAAAAATCCTGAATTATGTGAATAAAAATTGCATATTTTTGACATTTTGAGCTATTTTCATAATGGAGGATATTATGAGACCATAGAAATCCATGCTGTAGAATAAGAAATGTATTATATAAAAAATCCATAAACAATGTTAATTGATTATTTGTTTAAATAAATACAAAAGTACCTCGGTACTTACTAGCCATAATAACCTATTTATTTTCACCTATTTTTCTTTACTTTTTTTATTTCATGGCAAATCACTTGAATATTTATGTAGGTAGTAGGTACTACAAACTAAAAATACCAATTCGAATGTGGCAATTAGAATGACACATTTACCCGATTTTTTTCTTATTAAGTTTTTCAGCACTTTTTTCGATGTAGGTACCTACTTTCTTTTGTTTCAATTAAATATCGGCATGTGAGGTGTCAAACTTTAAGATTTTTCATTGGGAAGATGTATGTAATACTTTTTTCATGAAGGTACCTACCATTTTTTTTAGTTAAATATGGGCATGTGGGGAGTCAAACATTGAGTATTCTCATTGGCTATAACTTTTTATTACATTTTTCCACGTAAGCGCATACTCCATTTTAGTCCAATAAGGTTATGTCATTTTAACCCATGTATTTGCACGGTTTCTGTTTATTTAAACCCGAGCAATGCCGGATTACAAAAGTTTGTATTATAATAGCTTGAGAAATTTAACTTCTTTCTAAGACAAATTTATGACGTAATTTAAATTAATGTAACAAATAAACATAGTGATTCAAGTTTTAAATATTTTATTTGAAAATGTCTCGTAATTGTTACATAGTCAATGCCTCTAAAATAAGACAAATTTATTATTTGCTATTTAATTTATTTTATCTGAAAAATATAATCAGAGCTGCGTATATTCCCAAAAATCTTTATTGTATATTAGTTATACTAGCTTAACCAAAAACTGAGTTTATTTTTAACTGAGTAATAATGTCAGAAAATAAAATTAAAAAAATTATATGTCATATTTTTGTATTGCATTTTCATTATAAGCTGTAAAATAATCTGTAGGATAATGTATAACAAACTATCCCTACCAAAAAATGCAATACTTGTGAAAAATAAGTAATTTTTTACTATACCTACATGCATGTAATTAAAATATAAAATGCAAATTTCGTAACATGTAACATTTAGTAAATATCATTACTGTCTTCTGTAAGGAATAAAAATAATTTTGTAAAAGATTACAAAGGTTTATTTGTATCTTCAGCATTTTATGTCATTATTTAGTTTTGAATAACAAGAATGTTGTAGTTTATTTATGTGGATATGTATTATTATTATTATTCGGATGATTTTTATAGCGCCGTTTTGTGGACAGATCCACCTCAAGGGCGCGTAGGATGTTTAAAAGTATTCACTTAGCGTTGCAAAATATTAACAGTGACCTTACATATATATTCAGTTTATCCATATCCATATCCATATCCATCGGCCTCGTGAACATGGGGTCGATGGTTCGATACCAGGTGCCGGCAAACTCCCCTTTCACGACACAAGCTTTTAGTAGCTTACTGTGAAAGGTGTATAAGGTTGTATTTGGGTTTATAACAAACAAAACCCAGATATATCTTTTTTAAAAAAAAAAAAAAAGAAAAAGATTTCTTAAAAATATTTATTTTCAAATGGGTCTTAAACTGGGTCAAGGTCTGTGCTTCCCTGATGTTTGTGGGAAGCCTATTCCAGGCACTAGGACCCGCAGATATGAAGGCGCGATCCAAGTACGCTGGCGCTGGACTCGTTTTGACTACTTCTAATCTTGTTGAGATGTTGGATTGAGACCTTAAAGAATTTTGTCTCTGATTTAATGGTTGGCGATAGCAGAATTCAGGGATATATTCCGGAGCCATACCATTCAATGCCTTGAATCTTGTTAGGCAAAGTTTGAATTCAATCCTCTCTGGGCACTTAAGCCAGTGAAGATTCTGAAGTGTCGACGATATGTGTGAAAACCGTACTTTATAAATGTATATGAATACATTAAAGGTATCCAGGAATATCTATTGAATTTCATAAACTTTTATCGTCTCATTAATTTATAAGCATTGATTAAATTATCTATTGATCACTTAAGCTAGTTTAGAACCAATTCGTAAGAGTAGCGACGCCTCTCTCACTTCTTGCGGATAAATTGTGCACAATGTCACATTGTGTAACCATGCAGGTTTTCCAATCGAGATGTCTGAGACCATCCGGTTAAACAATAAAAAAGTAAATATTCTACACATTAATAAATTATTAAGTTGATATAATATGGTTTGTGCGTAATAGTGAGTTGTATATTTCACGTTATATTTAATCACGTACATGAGTATGTATGTAGGTAGATATATAACATAAATATTCATGAAAGGGTGCGTCCAGATAGTAGGATGCGAACGTCAATCAATCATCAGTCTTCAACGATTCGGAGCATTCTCCGAAGAAATATTTGAATGAATGCCTTCGTAACCCGTATAAGGACGGGAAACAAACGCATTCATTTGAATATTTCTTCGGAGAATGCTCCGAATCGTTGAAGATTGATGATTGATTGACGTTCGCATCCTACTATGTGGACGCACCCAAACAGGAATCTTCAGGAATCTGATAATGTTCTCATAATGACAATGCCTCTTTATGTTACAAAAGCTATTAAACTAAAATACAATATGTCTAGCATCACAAGACCCCAAAACCAAAATAATCTCATAATATTTCTTATTTTTGACTGTTTATTTATTTATCAGAGTACACACAGAAAGTTCATAAAATAGACCAAAAAAGTAAAAACAACATGTATTGAGTTGGCCAGGCCAACCCACTTCATTTTTAATTCAATATTTTTTAAAATTTATTTGAAAGATCCTATCCCCAAGATCAAGCATAAAATTTCGTATCAGACACATTTATCAAATTTATATCGATTTATTAATTTTCAAATATATCCCGATGCATTCTAAAGAAAATAAATAAAAAATTAACGAGGAAGTGGTGAAAGCATACTTATGTTAAATAAAACAATTTTGCGTTTGGATATTTTTGATACGGAGGTCCTTTTATATCTACTTGGTATTGTTTCATAAAACAATGTACCTACGTGGTGAAGATCCTATAAGTTACAAGATATTATCTATCTCTCATTTACCGATTATATTGTCATAGACCGATTTCAAAGCTTTCAGTTCTGGGCAAGCTGATGGAGAAGATTGTTGTCAGCCAACTGGCGCCTGTAGTGCATTCTTTTATTTCTCCCTGTCAGCATGGCTTTATGACTGGTAGGTCTGTCGAATCCAACCTATTGGAGTTTTCTGACTATACACTTACTTCGATGGGCCGAAGAGTACAGGTGGATGCCGTATATACGGATTACTCAAAGGCGTTTGACAAGATTAATCATAAGATTCTCTTGCACAAGCTGGAAGCTTATGGTGTGCGCGGTGACCTTCTGAGATGGCTCTCATCTTACTTAGAAAGACGTTCACAGGCTGTTGCGATTAGTGGAGTGGTCTCCAGTTTCAGATTTTGCCAATCTGGTGTGCCTCAGGGCTCCCATCTTGGTCCGCTTTTATTTTTATTGTACATCAATGATATTGGTTTCTGTTTCCAGAACTCTAAGTTTCTCCTTTTTGCCGATGATACCAAGATATTTAGAAGTATAACTGGTCCATATGACTGTGAATTGCTTCAGCTTGACTTGGTCAGACTCTCAGAATACTGCAGGAGTAACCAACTATACTTAAATGTTTCAAAGTGTTGCTCAACATCGTTTACTAGGAGTGCTCGGCCCATTATTTACGACTATCGGATTGAGGGTCAGTTACTTCGAAGGGAAACTGCGGTTAGGGACTTGGGAGTGATTATGGACAGGAAGTTACTCTTTAAAGACCATATCGATGCTGTGCTCGAAAAGGCCTATAGAATGCTTGGTTTCGTGATCAGGGTGAGTAAACCATTTAAATCTCCATTTACTTTTAGGATACTGTATTATGCGTTTGTGAGAAGCCAGTTGGAGTTTTGTTCAGTCGTCTGGAGCCCCCAGTATGTTACACACATTGAACGTATTGAGAAATTGCAGGGAAAATTCATAAAGCATCTAGGTTTTCTGACTCAGAATCACTTCGATGATTATAAAACTGCTACACGTTTTTATCATATTTCGACCCTTGAAAATCGTAGAACTGTAAGTGATATGATGTATCTGTATAAGTTGCTGAATAACGAGGTCGATTCGATTGGTCTAGTACAGAGTATACCATTTAATTGTCCGACGCGAAGCACGCGGTTCCATCATTTGTTCAGATTTCCACTGTGTACCACCAACTATGTGCAGAATTCTTTTTTGAGACGGTCTTGTTCTGTTTATGATTCATTCTTTCAAAGCCTTGACATTGTAACATTCCAACTGTAACATTTCTCCCATAGTCGGCAGATTTCAGTGACTCTCTCAGGGTTTATCGTTGGGTAAATTTATTGTGGTGGTTGTGCTAAGGAAACACTAGCATGATGTTGTATGATCAGTTTATTGACGAAGAATATGGTTACACAGATTATTATTACACCAAACAAAACAATTCACAGTTTTTAATACTGAATTACATTATTATAGCGACACTCACAGTATTTTGTAGAAGAGAAGAGACATTTTTATTTGGAGCGAGCCCCTGCTATGTCTATTGTAAAACGAATAGCAGGAGACTGGCCAAAATGGCTGACTCCCGGAAAAGGATCAAGAAGAAGGAATCTGTTTTTATGATAATAGCAAAAGGTATTTACGATTTCTCTAGATAGGGGCCAGGGCTTTCACAGGATTTCGATAGATGGCAACACAAGTACCATTTTTTGGATATTAAATTATAAGGGTCCCATGACACCATCTCAAGTTGTCTTTTAAAGAAAAAAAATGAATAAAAAAAAGAAAAGTCTCAAAGTCAGTAATAAGAAGGATTCTACAAAACTGTCAGTGTCAGAGATAAGAAAGATTTTACAATACTGGGAGTGTCAAAACAAGATAGATTTTACAACACTGTGAGTGTCAAAACAAGATAGATTTTACAACACTGTGAGTGTCAAAACAAGATACAAATTTTTCTAACAGACATTAGAAACAAATTCTTAATTAATCCTTACAAATAGACAGGTCTCAAGCAAGCAAGGGACCAGGAAGATGCGCCGACAGAACAGGTCGCGGAAACGGGATCGTAGACAATGTTCTCGCCATACTTCTAGGTAAACCTTTACATGCTTAAGACAAAACAAAAAAAAATTCTTTTACATTATATAACAAAACCTTCAACAATTTCCCAAACACTTTTCCTTACTCCAAGAGGAGGTATCCATTACAATTATATCTGATCTACCTCTATTATAAGGGCGGTAATCCTTTACCCTATAGCATTTTTCTTTTGTGGAAACTTCCCACCAATTTCATACAGGCAAATGGTTAATATCAGGTACCAAACCTATCGCGCAGAGCTTCTCTAAGCGACCTGTATGAACTTTCTTTGTTTGAGCGTCCTCAAACCTCACTTGGACAATAAGCTTGTCGGGCATTAAAAATTGAAAATTTACTAAAATAAATTTGAGTTAGAACTGATTGTATTAGGGTAGGACGATTAGTCATTCCTCTATATCAGTCTAACCCAGGAGATGTACATGGAAGATGGCGAATCATCCAATGACTCCTTAACATTCATACTAGGCAAATAGAAATTACTGCAAGGGTACGCATTCCATACAGTAAAATTGCCGCAAAATGGCCAGCAGGTTCACACCATGTGAGAAACCTTGCCATATAATTTATTTACAAAACCATGCACACTAGAAGTTGAAACACAACAAACTTATTTTAATTTGACTGATGCGACCTTGACCCTCAATTTAAGATTTAGCATTAATGATTTGATAAACTACGGGAATTAGTGGTAGCTTTTCACGCATTTTCATACTTCATCTTTTATCGGCCGTTTTTTCATGTATACTTCATTCTTCCGTACCTTGCATTCATCTGTCATAAGTCATTCATCAGTTACCACATAACTCAGTGATTCAAGAGTTCACACAAAATTTAAGGAAAACAACAAAAGAATTCGTATACTTTCGTATACTGGAGGGTCAAAATTACATCAGTTGTACAGTACAAAATTCTTTAAAACTAACATGTTGTATGACCCTTGTCTGCGACAGTGGATGGGTTCAGATTATTGTGAACACGTTGCTACTGAAAGCGGCTAGCATGTGAGATGATAAGGCAACTTCATGCATCCACGGGCGCAAACAAAAGGTGATCAAAACATACAAAAAAAAAATTATTTCAGGGCGCCACAAGATTCGAACAATTCAAATTCCCACAGAAGCGGAATCTTGAAGAGCCTCTATGAGTTTTCTTAACTAAAAGTTTACAATAACATGGGCTGCAAAAGTTACAAGTACTTGAAGAGTAGAAATACCAAATTTTTGACTATTAACAGTATTATAATTTATTTTGCTTTAAAGAAGAAAGAAAGATAATTCCTTTGACATTACTATGACTGTAAATATAATTTCTTTTGTGAGTCTAACATTGTTATTACATACAAAATTCACTATTAACATTGACCTGTGATGTATAGACATAGTTCTTCTTATTCATTAAAATTGCAGCCCAAGAAAACATTACATTTTTACATAAATTCTTTACATTACCAAAATTTCAAGTTTACATTGATGGATTTACATTCAGAATGAAATATAACAACAAAATTTTTGAGAAACACATACCTAGGACTCAGAACTTAATGATATCCTTAGCATGATAGTTTCCCATTGCTCCAGTATCTACATCGCATAGCTCGTATACGTTAGGGGATATGATTCGGTGAACCTGAGACTTGATGAAACGAGGTGCCAATTTCTTTGAAAAATAATTCGCAGCGTTGCTATGAACGAATGACCTTCTCCAGACAATTTGACCTATGTCCAGACGAAGAGTTTTGCGACGAAGGTTATATCTATCGGCATTACGATGAAAAGCCTTGGTCAATGAGGAGGAAATTTCGTCGTAAAGCGCGTTCATTTCTGATAAACGACGTTGACGTTGTTCGGCAAATGCTTCTAAGGTACCACCATCAGAGGCATTGACAGTTCTATGGAAGGAGGCATGAGGAACATATTCTGTACCATGTACAAGGAAATAGGGAGAGTAACCTGTGGTTACATTTACAGTACTATTAATACAAGAACAGATTTTTGGAAGCTTGGAACACCAAGAACGTTGATCATTTTCTACCAATATAGAAAGAGCAGTAAGAAGAGTAGAATTGTATCTTTCAACGGGGTTATTCTGTGGGTGATAATATGCATTATAAAACAAGTCATTGATACCATAAGAATGTAAAAATGATTTAAATTCTTTAGCAACGAACTGTCGGCCGTTGTCCAAGACAACACACCGCGGAATACAATAGGGAAGAAAAATTCGTTCCTCGAGTAATTTGATTATTTCTTTAGCTGTAGGGTTTCGTAGTGGAAAAGCCCAAAGATATTTGGTAAAGATATCTACAACAGTAAGGATATGCACGTTGCGCTTATATGACATGGGTAATGGTCCTACCAGGTCAATACTCAATGATTCCATAGGTTTAGTAACGGGTTTTGGGTTTTTCATTAATCCATGAGGCGCTTGGTTATTATGTTTATATGCCTTACATGTTTGGCACTGCTTTACATAATCCTTAATGGTGGACAATAAACCACGGCAATAGAAAGTTTGAGAGAGATAGGCATGAGTTTTTAAAACTCCAGGATGGCAATTGTTATCATGAAATTCTGAAATTAAAGGTTCAAGTTGATCAGAAGGCACAACAAGTCTCCAAAATGAAGAATCTGGGGAAGAATTATTAGGTTTCTTATTTTTACAGTATCTATAGAGGTGACCATCCTCTAACATGAAATTATGGCAGTCTTGAGGTCTTTCTTCACAAGATTTGTACACTTTACGATACCATGGATCGGAGACATTGGTATAAACAGAAGGAAAAGTGAAAGCAGAAACAGGAATTCGACTGAGTCCATCAGCAAGTTTGTTTTCACAACCTTTCTTATAAACAAAATCAAAACTGTATTGTGATAGACGCATAGCCCATCTGGCTAAACGTCCGCTGGGAGAAGAAATGGTTTTTAGATATTTTAAACATCCATGATCGCTCATAAGGGTAAAATGAGTACCTTCTAAGTAGCTACGAAAATGATGTACAGAATCTACGACAGCAAGTAATTCGCGGTCAGTAGTGGAATAATGTTGTTCAGTATCAGAAAGTTTACGGGAGAAATAAGCTATGGCATGCTCAGTTCCATCAGGAGATTTTTGTGAAAGGAAACTACCTATGCTTATTGCACTAGCATCGCAAGTAAGTATATAAGGTAGCGAATAGTCAGGGGGTTTCAATACAGGGGCCGTTATCATGGCAGATTTTAAAGCAATGAAAGATTGTTCGGCTTCATTATTCCAAGAAAATTGTTTATTAAATTTCTTACTTGTCAACTTGCAAAGAGGAGAGGCAATAGCAGAAAATGATTTGATAAAACGTCTATAGTAAGAACACATTCCAAGGAAACCTCTTAGTTCCTTAGTTGAAGTGGGACGTGGATAATTTAACATTACATTTATTTTTTCGGGGTCGGTAGTAATACCGTCTTGGTTGATGACGTGACCAAGATATTTTAATGAATCTTTACAAAAAACAGATTTCTTTAACTTTATAGTAAGATTGGCTTCATTTAAGCGTTGAAATACGGTCTTCAAGGAGGCAATGTGAGATTCAAATGTAGGACTACAAATTAAGATATCATCCAGATAGCAGAAAACATGATCACCAAGATCAGAAAAGAGTTTGTCCATGAGTCTTTGCATTTCAGCAGGTATATTCTTCAGTCCAAATGGGGTGACTTTAAAGTGGTATTGTCCTCTACCTTCCACAAAAAAGGCAGTTTTTGGACGGCTTTCGAGTGATAGGGGCAATTGCCAAAAACCGTGACTTAAATCAAGACTTGTAAGAAACTTGGTATCACGAAGGTTATCTAATATGCGATTGATATTGGGAAGTCTATAGCAGTCGGTCTTAGTGACGTCATTTAATCTACGAGGGTCTAATACAAATCGACCAGTACCATCTTTTTTGGGTACAATAAAAACATTATTTAGCCATGGGCTACGGGCAGGTTCGATTACATCCATTTTTAACATGGCATCAATTTCAGTACAAAGTTGTTCTCTTCTGACATGTGATTGTGGGTAAGTCTTCTGTTTTACAGGCAGATTATCGCCCGTGTCGATAACATGACTTATAAGATGGGTACGACCTAAGCCTTTGGTTTCATAAGAAATCGTTGAGAATAGTTCTTTGACTTCATTCAGTTCAGAACATTGTGCTGGAGTAAGATTATTGGCAGAAACTAGGCAAGAAGGGGACGAAGATGTAACAAATATGTGTTTGCTAGCTATTGGATTTGTCAAAGAATTATTATTATTCGGAAAGAGTCGTGGTGCTAAGCCGGAGTTTTCAAGAAATGGGACACCCAAAATTATTCCATGAGAAACAGAAGGGGCCACAATAAAAGTAACATGAACAGTCTTGTTATCAAAGCAAAGAGGAAGAATGATCTTTCCAATAGACTGGAAAGAGGAACTGTTAACACCAAACAATGTTTGAACATGGGGTTGCAGGGTATAGCCTAAGGTTGTAAAAGTTTTATAAGTATCTCTACCCAATATATTTACTGCAGCTCCAGTATCTAAGAGGGCTCTAAAGGGAACATGGCGAATTTTAAAATTGATGTGAGGACGATTGTCCGAACCACTGGTAATGGCAACTTCGTTTAAATGACAGGTAAGATGGAATAGTTCAACAGAGGCTAACCAGTCTGACCACTCGGCATCTCTCTTCCCAGGAGAAGGACGAGCAGAAGACCGGTAGTTTACAAGTTTTTTGGACGTCGAGACAGGTTAGGAGGAGGCATACTTAAATTAGGCATTGAAATTCGTGAGGTGTTAGAAGCATTGACATTAGAATTTGTAGAGAAATGACGGGGTCGATAAAAGGTACGAGGAGTTGGCATTTTAAATTTACAATCTCTGGCCAGGTGTCCTGGTTTACCGCAAGTATAACAATTATTGTTCCTACGTGTATCATGGGTAAATGCGACCTTTGGGCGAGTAGGAGGAGGTGCATTATTTGAGGTTGCAGGCATAGAAGAAGAAGTGACAAGAGTGAGACGTTCGAATCCAGTACATATTTGCTCCAAATCAACTATGTTGGAAGGATTTGCACCAATTATGGCAGCCGCAAAAGTTGTTTTAAGACCTTTCTTAACGATTTTTAGAATTTCCGAATCTCTAATAGGAGATTTCAGACTTCTGTTCATCATAGTGACACGCGAAATGTAATCGGATGCGGTTTCAGAAGGTGATTGTCTGGAACACCATATATTCATGCGTCGTTCAGAAGTTATATTTTCGTTATCAAAGCGGTCGAGGAAGGTGGTTTTCAGATCTTCCCAACACAAAGTGTTGAGTCGAGCAGCTCGATAAAAGGTAAGAGCTTTTTCGGTTAGAAATTCTGGAAGAACAGTAGGCAGTAAAGCTATGTCAAATCTTCGAGACAGACATATTTCCTCTAATCGAGTAAAAAATTCGATGAGATCACCCTCACCGTTGAAGATAGGAATGGGCCAAGAAGAAAAATTGATATTTAAAGGCACACAAGTAGTTTGACGTCGAGGAGTATTCAATGACAGAGTGTATGCAGGAGAAGTGGGATGGCTGAGGTTAACAGTTTCTGTAGTAATGGCACAATTGGAACCGGCGTCACTGGACAAATCAGAACTCTCAATTGATGGAGGCATTTCAGAGATCTTATTGTTGAAACTTACGCACTGAGCCCTAAGATCAGCGAGAGAATGGCTGGGCGTTATACCTCTCTGGGTTAATGCGTGTTTAAGAGTCCGGGAATTGGATACATTGACTCGCGAAATAGGCATAAAAGATGATCCAGACATTTTGAGATTCTAACTTGCAATGACAGTAGAATAATAAACGGTTCTTCTATATAAGCTGATCCTTACACAGGAGAAATAGAAAAATTGCACATGCAAAACGTTTTGAATTGACGATCTGAAAGAAAATTGGCAAATAATAATCAACAAGACAAAAGATTATACGTACCAATATTCAGCGCTGGATAGATTGCGATGGACTTGCAGGAATTAAAAAAATTCTTTGAAAGAGGAAAAAAAAATTCTTTCCCAAAACAAAAAAAGTTGAGAAACAGTGGACACCTTGGTTTGAAAATTGCTCTAGGAAATATGGACTCCTAATAAGAATCCAAAAAAAAAAATTTCCTCAAAGCAAAAAAAAATGTTAAAAAAAAAGTTTGGCAACCTTTGTAACATCAAATCTCAACAGTTGGGAATCATTGGATACTAAAAAAAATGTTTGGAAGTCTTGTCCTTTGATAAGACTCGAAAAAAAATCAATAACAATTATTTCTTTAAATTGTTAAAGTTTGGAAGTCGCTGGAAAGTTTGACATTCCCTGGAAATATCGTAGACATGACATTACATACATTACATATCATAAAATTAACAATTCCAGCATATGAGTAAAGAATTATTGGTAATTATTCAAATTTGTTTTGTTAAGCCTCTTCCAGCAATATTGAGGTCTATGATCATTTCACTTCAAACCATACATAAATACATCCACAGCCCGCGTGACACGCACGCTAGGTAGGTACAAGTACAATGAATTTAAATTTGATTTCTTTACTCTTGAGTATATTCAACCAGATATAGAAAAAACTTTACTTGGACCATTTCACAAACTGGACATTTATAAATTTACAACTCTTACTTTGTAGATCCTTCAGTGTAGAATCTTACATCAACAAGCAAATAATTCCGCAAATAATTGTAAAATGATCTTAGCTAGTATCACTTGAATTTATGCAAAATTGAAACTGGAATTTTTACAATCTCTTTGGCACAAAAGGCAAAGCATGGAACAACATGTAAAAAAAAACTGTATCTATAGTAGGTATACAAAATATTTCAGTACAAAATGAACACAACAACACCATATTTTTCCATAAAAACCTGTGTAGTAGTCAGACGAATAAGGTTGTCTATTACTAGTGAAGGAAGCATTTATTTCCTCATCCTCAAAACCATCAAGCATCAAGGGTTCTCTGTGTAGATAAAGAAGGCCTCGAAGAAACGTCAGATCTAGATGACAAAACATGGGACATCCTTCTATAGGAGGTCAGGAACCGTCAAGGAAGAAAATTCTGCTCTGGACATCTTTTGAAGTGGTTGTAGCATCAGGTTTCTCAAGAAATTACATCGTTGGAGATCTTCATCTTCTCAGAAGGAAATTATCTGGACGTCTTTAGGAAAGTTTGGAGCATTTGCTCATAATCTTGTCAATTTCCTGTTGTATTTATTTCTTAAATTCTCCATTCATTAACAATATCTGATCGTACTTGCAATATAGCGGATTTCTTTTCGAAGATCATAAATGTATCTCGCATATATTTATTATTAAGTTGTTTTTTATTTTTAACACTGTTTATAATTCAAATAAATGTACTCGTTCATTTTTTTCCTTGTTGGTGTAACGGTTTTTTCTTCTTTATTATATGAGTTTTTTGAGGGCGCGCAAATGTATCACGCACTTGATTATTTATTAATTAAAATGTGGTTATTATTAAAATGTTCTTATTATTTCACTGATTATTTAACTCAAATATTCACTGAAGTACCATTATAGTCCTTATTGGTCACGCGGTGAAATTTTTTGAAGAGCAAAGTTGTACAGTCTTGCTGTGAAGAAGGGAAAATTTCAACTGTTTTTGATCGAACATTCTAGAGAAGTGTGTGTGTGTGTTGGTGATACATGGAAACATGGGTGGGTCACGTGATACGTAACGAACTTATCTACGCACTATTTAATGTTATCATTTATGCACTGTTAAATTCACTCAAAACACAACAAAACACCACAATATTTAGGCATCACGTTGGAGCGCCAATCTGTACCATTCCTTCCCATAGTCGGCAGATTTCAGTGACTCTCTCAGGGTTTATCGTTGGGTAAATTTATTGTGGTGGTTGTGCTAAGGAAACACTAGCATGATGTTGTATGATCAGTTTATTGACGAAGAATATGGTTACACAGATTATTATTACACCAAACAAAACAATTCACAGTTTTTAATACTGAATTACATTATTATAGCGACACTCACAGTATTTTGTAGAAGAGAAGAGACATTTTTATTTGGAGCGAGCCCCTGCTATGTCTATTGTAAAACGAATAGCAGGAGACTGGCCAAAATGGCTGACTCCCGGAAAAGGATCAAGAAGAAGGAATCTGTTTTTATGATAATAGCAAAAGGTATTTACGATTTCTCTAGATAGGGGCCAGGGCTTTCACAGGATTTCGATAGATGGCAACACAAGTACCATTTTTTGGATATTAAATTATAAGGGTCCCATGACAACATACTCGTCATGAATAAGCAAGACTTTAGAGCGGGAGTGTCTGGGGCCTTGTTGTCATCAGCGGTCCCCGTGGATTGATCTCGGTCTCTCACTGTCTGGCAGCATGGGATCACTTACATTTGGGCGGGGGGTGGATGGGTGTGCTTGCTTGCATGCATGGCTCTCTCGATCATAGCATCCTTGGGACATTGGATATTGGCTGTGTATTTGATTGGGCTTTGTGACTCATACTGGATGGGTGATTTTGTTTATTTGTTTTGTTTTGATTTCTGGTATTTTGGGATTTTATATTTTTAGATTTACTTTGACTTTTTTCAGAAAATTTTAACTTTACCTTCTATCTCAAGACTAATGTGACTGAAGGACTGATTTCTGGTATTTTAGGATTTTTTGCTTTTATATTTATGTTTTTGTATTGTTTTAAGTATTGTATTATCGTTGTTTTTAAATTAACTTGACTTTTTAGAGAATTTTAATTTTTACTTTTTTTTCCTCAAGACTCTGAGACATTTCTGGTAAGAGTGGAATCTTCGCTGGTCTACATGTTAAATGTATTAATTGTCAACATATTGTGTAACGACTGTTTGATTCTAAATATTGTGAAAATAAAATAAAAATAAAAATAAATAAAATTTCACTCTAATGAAATTATAGTTACCTATAATACAATATAAGCATATTAATTTAACAAAACTAACAAACGACATAGTATATATTTTAATGGATGTTCTTAAGTTTATTAAACCTCTGTTCATACTAGATTATCTACTCTTAAAGCACTTTATACTGATGATGAAATACAATGTGTTAAATATACAACTAAGCATAGCTACCACTACTACTATTACTATAATATTATACCATCACGGCATATCCCAAAAGCGGGGTAGCCAGCAGACTAGTTGCATGGAATAATAGCTGTATTCTACGTGCCAAAAATATGAAGACATGCAGAATGGGTGGCAATCCTTAAGGCTGAATTTAAGATGAAAAATGTATTTAGATTATATAAAATATCTATGAATGAATTCAACAAGTGAAAGTATATGTATAAGTGTATAAATGTGAAATATAATACAATGTACCTAATGGTGTATTTCTCTAATGCATGTCCTACATATATATATATATAATGATTTAAATTTGAAATTAAAATTGTAAAGCAATTTATTATTTATTTAGTTGTGTATACTGGGCATGTTATATAATGTGTATATATGATAGTAAAATGATTTTGATTGGAGGGGAATACGAACATTTTTTTTGTCACGTACCGATACGGTGGTCGCGGTGCATGAGTTGGCTCTCGGGCGGAACATTGAAGTGCGCCATTTGCGTTTCACTTGAGCTATCACCTGAAATAAAAAGAACAACAATATTACATTTCAGTGGTTAGAGGGTTCAATATTTTAAAAGTTAAAATAATGCTTGTTCAAAGTTGAACGATTGGCACGTCATAGTGATTCAACGAAACGGCTAGATATTTAATTGAATGCCGCCATTTTATGGGTGTTCACGCGAGGTGAACATCGTCAGCTATTTGAACCGTGTGAACAGATTGTCAATAAATCTGAAACGATTAAAACCTGTAAAAACGATATCGTCTCAAAATGACAGATTGTATCTATGTCGATGAACTCTATGAACACGCTTCACGATCAATGGACGTTCGACGGATTATGTTTTTTAAGCAAGCGAAATCATCCGGCCTTTATGTTGTCTCGTGTGAAGATCACATTACTAATCATTTAGTTAACTAACTAATCTAACTTTTGCAAAATCACTCAATATTGGTGAATGCCTAAATAATAATAATTATAAAAAAAAATTGAACGGCACATAAATATCAGATAAAATATATTTCAGGAAAGCAGATATCAGGTCAAAATAAATCAAAATATTCAACCAAAGATGATTACAGACTTTTAATAGAGAATTTCATTATAATTGGAATATCTCTATGAACTTGGATAATCTTTCCGAAATAAACAAGTCAACCACATTTCTCATCATTTACATTTGCCCTCCAACTTCTTTATTTACAATAGACGATAGAAAGAAGTCTTCTACACGGATTTTTCATTAATTTAGTCATCCCTTTTTAATAATGCTTTGTTCTGATATCGTTGCCGAAGAAAAGGTTTAAATTGAATTTTATATAACCTGTTTTTATTATAAACCATATCCCACAAGTGGGGTAGTCAGCAGACCAGGGCCCAAAGTCAAAACTCATTTTATTTAACGTTACGTTTTCGTTCCGTTAGCGTTCGAATATAGACGACGTTGCAAGCAAGTGTCAATTTCGTAGCTAAAATACACAATAGTTACGAAAATTGTCAGTTTGACGCAATTTCGTCTATATTCAAACGATTGCGACACGAAAACGTAACGCCAAAATGTGTTTTGACTCAGGCCTTGTTTAATTAAACAAAAAATAAATTATAATAAAAATGGTGAATTCTATTAAATATTTGGTAGTTTATTTAAGTTTTTCTTGGAGATAATAAAAAGACTGCCAAGAAAAAAATACTACGCATTAAATTTATAATATTTATCGTTTTCTTGAAAAAAGACTATTAAAATATAGAAGATATTAAATTTGTAATATTGCGCGTATTTACTCAAAAATAATAATATTTCCCAACACACTGTTCGAGTTCAGTTTAAAAGGTTTCTTTGGAAAAGGATTTTATTACAAATTGGATAAACTTGTTTCGATGAGGGGCAAATAAATTTCATCAACTTGTTGAATGGAGCGAGGTGAGGTTTAATTACAAGGAAGTGCTTCTACGGCTTACATATAATACGAATATAAATTAGTTAAGTTATTTATAAACACGAGGTAATATTTTAAGTGCTCGCTGTCTTCATCTTTTCGCTAATCATGAAACGTCGTCGCTTCTTATAGCCACTAGGATGGATTAACTTTCATGTGCTGATTTCAATTTATTTAATGAAGTATCTAAAGCATATTTGCATTATTCACCCTTTGAAATAACAATGTTCAGGAAATGTTTCAAGAAATATTCAGTGGAGCTCCTGGCAACGAATACATAGGTTTTCACTCTTTTCTGTAAGCAAGGAAGGTTCAGTATATATCGATTTCTAATAATGAAAGCATTCACGATGAAACCAGCTGATAAAGTAATCGTAGTGTGTTCTTATATGGACAAAATCAAGTGAGTATTATATCAATTTTGTTTGAAACTTTTTCAATTTCAAAAGTTATTCGCAGTTTAGCAGTAAATAATAATTTCTGCAGTAATAATTATTTCAAATATTAACCGATGTGTTCGGACTAGCGGAAACACATATGTGTTCACTTGGTGGTCACTTTATGTGTTCTAACAACGGATAATCTCATTTGCCTTAAGTGATGTTCTCTAACCTAACCACTACTTCATCTACGTACATGATAATAATATAATCTCACCGAAGTATCTTGTTCAGAGCCGGAAAGAAACTTTTAACCAAAATTATACTTTTTTTGACTTCTTAAACTTATTAACTGACGTCAAAATTCCACTAACGTAAAATATACTTCCAACAGCAAAGGTGAGTTTTCTACATTTCACGTTTTAAAATAATTAAAATGTACATCAAATTTAGGTGCTATTCTTTTAAAATTAATTCTTTAAATCAGATTTAAATTTGTATAAATCTTTATCTAATATTTTTAAGACAATGAATTAAATCGTTTGGATTGATTTATAAAATCAAAAAGAAAGGTCTAATAATTTTTCTAATAAGAATTTAGTTTCTAAAGTTTCAAGTATTCATTTAACGGCTTTTTTAATTATATATTTTTTATAAGTCTCATATCGAATCTATCAAGTAAACTTTATTTAAAAAAAATATAAACCTAACAGATTTTATAAAGCTTCTAAGAATAATTTATTTGTAGTAAAAAACCTGTGCTAGCACATTGAGATCTCAATGATGAATCGGTACAAATATTGAAACCATTTATTGGACACCTATTTATTGATGAGAATTTCTCCAAAAAATGAGTATTTTTTTCATTGATCATAAAATATGGTTTCCTTTCTATTGGCGCTATTCCAATATTTCGTACAAAGTTAATATTTGGATCACCAAACCCTTATCCTGTCTCAGATTCTGAGTACAAATAGCAACACAACATCAAACTTTGCCAACACACATTTTTCAATACTTTACTAAGTAGGTATTCGTACACATATCCTATCTATCTATTCCACATCTCTGTTAATATATGTAGTTTCGTAAGAGAAATTTGTTTGGGGAACATTTGTTATTATTTATGAATCGAACGACTCTCAAAGGAGTTCGCCAGTTTTGATTTGTATCGATATCATTTGTATTTTAACGTCTGGTAGTTTGACATGTCTAGGGAATATTTAAACTTTTATTGAGATTTGATATCTTTTTTTGCAAAAAATGTAATTTCCGTCAACGAACATTATTATTTTATAATTAACTAGCGGTCCGCACCGGCTTCGCATGGGTAGATAGGTATTTAAAAAAAATAGTTTTAGTAACGATTCCTATTTCCTTTGAACATAATATATTTATTTATTATTTATTTATTTATTCTTTCACTTGTACAACAGTATTAAAAATATAAGTCATAAAATCCTACCTAACTGGGCATGAGCCCGTACCAAGGTAGACTGCACCAGTTTTCACCATACTTTGTCTCAGCGCTCAACTTTCTTTACCCTAGTTACTAAGATTATTTTCCTTACTTTATTAAACCATAAAATAACACACAAGCTCACGCACGCACACATACATCCACACACACAAACACACTCACCCTTATACACACCCACCCACACACATATATAATACATACACACATATACAGACATACACACATATAAATACCCATATAGATAACGCCACATATATATTCATACACACATTCACACACACTCAGTCACACAGGCAGATATGTGATCAGGGTCTCAGTGTTTCTGCGGCCCAACTGCCGAAGCCATGCTGTGATCCTCCCCCAACACCAGAAGGAGCCTATGTCACCCGGGGATAGTGTAGCTTCCCAACAGTGTAAAAAAATTCAAATCGATTCTGTAGTTTCGGAGCCTATTCAATGCAAACGATCAAATCTTTCCTCTTTATAATATTAGTACCTATAAATAAATGTATAATGGGCTTACACTTATAAGATGCTGTTCAACTTAAATTAAAGGCGGCCATACACATGACTGTAGCAGGCACACTTGCATAACAGCTCATTGCACATGCCATCTACTATCCTGTATATACGCTAACTGGCATGCCTGTATCTGCCACGCAAGTAGATAGCACAACATTTGATTTACTGGCATGCAACATGAGGGAGGGGACGCGGGGGGCTACGAAACCGGCATGTGTGAACGTCGCGACAGGTACAGGTATGCCAGTAGCTGACCTTCTTTTTTATTTTATTCGCAATTTTCCCTAACAATTCATCAAATTTTTTTGGCAGCATTCTTAAATGGTTTCTGTACCCATCTATATCTTCTTGTCGCATTTCTGTAAGCAGACAACTACTTGCTCCAAAATTTTCCCTTCTGCTAATCCAATCTTTCACCCAAATTCGTCTTCTTTTACTACTCTTTTTTCTCTCATTATATTAGCCACACATTGTACTGCTTATTGCAATATGATGATATTTAATTAATTTCGAATGTTTTCCATTGCAAAAAAGCTTGAGAATGAGTGATTTGAGACATGTACTGTCTCGTGGCTAGCTTGTGTATACGTCTTGCAAATACAGGCATGCAAGGACGCAAATTGCATGCAAGTTTAACTTGCAAATGTATCCACATCGCGCCAGTAACTTCCACATGCCATTAACAAGCATGCACGCTACTGTTCCATTTTACAGGCATGTGTATGGCCGCCTATAAATAAATAAGGGATTGGATTTGTGGATTTTGTGTAAGTATATATTTTTATTTTTTATATAAGTATATTTTTTTTGTATTTGTTTTTACATTTTCTTTCTTCATCTTTTTGTTAAATAAAGTACCTTACATTCCTGTTTATTAGTTATAAAGGAAGGGATTTTGACTGGTTTGCCGATTGTTATGATTAATTGTCATACTTATTGTTACAACTGTATGATTCATCATAAAGAATAAATAATAATTATAACTTCTTTGTTAGAAAATTAGGAAACAAGTCTTTATTGTTTATAATTCTCTAATCTCGGAATTTAAATCTCGTTCAGAGTTTCGAATACCGAACAAAGTTTCATTTCGAAGCTCAGGGGCCGTAGACAAACCGTACTCAGCGATCGACTACTGGAGAACTTTTGGACAATCTACCTACATGTACCGTGTAATTATGCGTTATTGTTGCGGTTATAGTCGAAAATTCGTATGTAGTCGATCGCCAAGTGCGTGTTTGTCTAGGGGGTCTGATGTGTTGTGATTTTGTAAATAATATATTTTTCTCGAGGCATGCTTAGTATATAATATAGATAGCACGCTACTGCGACGCGACGGTAGTTTAATTATCAAATATATTGTAGCAATTTAGTTTCAGTAAATGTTTACAATTAATTTGAATGTAATAACTGACATTGAACGTATCTACTTAATTACGACAGGAGATATTATATATTATTAAAACACCTGTTTATAAAAGAAACATGTGAATCCATTAGACACGACAGGTATATATCTACTTATATAGGTATTATGATAATAGTGGCGGTGGATGATTAATGACGTAAAATTTCAATTTCACAATAATATCTTCATACATACACACACAGTACTCTGTAACAGATGATTACATACATATTATGTAGGTACCCAATATAAAGTAGGTACCTACTTTGAAGTATATTTACATTACCCCGTAATGTATCTACAATACTCGCTAAGTAAACACATATTATATTATATTCCTTGAATTCTATACTATTCTATCCCATCACGGTAGAAGAGTAACTGCATACAGATATTTATTTATTTATTTATTTCAATTTTACAGGATACATACAGTTGATACAAAAAATACAATGGTCTATTACATATTTAGCAATAAGCAAAACAGTGAAGATCCCTATATTACCCTTATGTGCTCTAACTGCTCTACAAAACATACATAACTAAACATAACAGATAAAATTAACAAACAACAACTACAATAGAACAGAGTAAATTATGTTAAGAAAATTAATAGAATAATGCTCACTAAGCAATAATCGCAGGATTAAACAATAAGCAATAAAAATAATACAATGAGTCATGAAAAATAAAATTAAAAATATAAAAATATCATATAAAATCTCTCAAAATTTAAAATTCAAAATTGATTCAAAACATCATTTAAAATTCAATATTAAAATCTGTCATAAGCAAATAGGAATAATATTATCCAACACAAGCAAGAAATTAATTACCACCTATAAAACAAAACATGCAATACCATATAGAACAAATACTAGACATAAAAAGAATTGATTTAAATAATACACGACATTAAGGGCAATCGAAACACAACGAACAAAATAGCAATAAAAAAAAAAGATAGGTATATAGTGTCTATGTCGTACCAATAATACAGTATACATTCAAGAACAGTGGCAAATCTTATCGCTGATTTGAAGATGATATATGTCTTGCACATGATGTTTTACTAATACCTGCCTTTAACAGGACCCTATGAGGAAAAGAGTGAGAGATCTATAATTTGCCGAGATTCCATGGAATTATTTGAGTAACATGTGAATATATCATACTATATGGTTACCTTTAGTTACTTAACTGATCCGAAGGCAATAAACCACGTAAGATTATTAGTTATTTTTTTTAGTCATGAGTTATTTTTTTAATTCTGAATTCTTTATTTATTTTTAATTATTAATTTATTCTTTATTTTTAATTCTTCGATTATTTTTATTATATTATATTACATTATTTTTATTATTTTACCCCATATTTAATTCCTCAATTCATTTTTTAATTCTGAATTCTTTATTTATTTTTAATTCTTAATTCATTTTTTATTTTTAATTCTTCAATTCTTTTTATTATTTTACCCCATATTTGATTCTTCGATTTTCAATTTTATCCTATTAAATGTCAACAAGTGTATAGGTATATATGTGTGTATTTATGTGTTTTTGTTGTTTCTGATTCGCATTGCATTGTGTCACACAAAATTGGTTCTCTGTTTACTGTTGATCATTTGGTTTCTTAATTTTAATGTTCTAGTATTTAATGATATTTGTCACTGTTTAATTTGTAGGTATTTGTATATGTGTATTTTAACATGTAATAGGCTTATGCCGTGAGTTTATGTAAAATAAAATAAAAATAAAATAAAATAAGATAAAAAACTGAAATAGTTTTGCAGATTGCAGAATATGTGCTTTATAGTTGATTTAAATTAATTGTAATCTGCTTGTTTTTTTTTGCCTACTTTGTCTTTTAGTTAATTTCAATATCACAGGTATGTTGTGCGTATTTTATTTATATTTTTATTTTATATACGTTGAATGTACATTAATTTATTTTCAAAGTAAATACACAGAACATGCTCAGATATATAATTAGAAGAGGTAACTTCCTTCTAGGCTTTGAGTTGATGAGAAGGAGGTATCAATCAATCATCTCTCAACACTGATCCCTATCATAATTATATTTATATTTAAGTAGTACCTATGGTAAAGCATCACTTTGATATAAAACTCTTGGAACGTTGAAAGTTTCAAAAAGCTTCCGGTGTAAATATATTACAGGATGTTTTTTATGAAAACAATTTATGAAAAACATGACCATGCTTTTATGGCTAACCCAATATTTTATAACGCAGCCAAGCTTAAAAAATATAATTCAGTTAACAAATTCATTTTTTTTAATGAACAAGAACGATGGTTTAGGAGTATTCAGTAAAATCATTTTTTTTAAACTGATAAATAACTATATATGTAATGAGTTACAATCCATTGGATTGGTCTGCAACGAGTTTGGACTTTCTTCTCCACTCCTCCCTATTCTCAGCCAGTCTCTTCAACTCTATGTATGAGCCACAGCTCATGTCCCTCTTCAGTTGGTCCATATAGGCGTCTCTCGGTCGGCCTTTGCCATTTGTGCCTTCGGTCCTACCCTCTGCGATTGCGATGAGCAGTTCTGGGTGCCTGATGTTGTGGCCAATCCAGATAGCTCGTTGTTGGCAGATTTTTTTGAGGAGTTGCCCTTTTTCGCCAACCCTGGTTAACACTTCTTCGTTTTCGACGTGTTCCAACCAATGAATCTTTAGCATGCGTCTATAGCACCACATTTTAAATGCCGCTAACCGTCCGCTTTCACTCTTGCTGATGGTCCACGTCTCGCACCCATATAGCAAAATGCTCCACACAAAGGCTTAAGTGAGATTGTTCCTCACGCTTAAATCAATATTAGGGGATTCCAATATTTTGGATTTTTTGTTAAAGGCAATTCGTGCCTAGTTTATTCTGCTCACAATTTCTGATTTGGAGCGTCCGTCCTGGTTTATTCTGCTGCCCAAGTACACGAACTCTTTTACTTGTTTGATGCTCACTCCATTTATGGCAATGTTCGCAGTCGCTTCATCCCTTCCAACGACCATACATTTTGTTATGTCTTTATTTTTTTTTATTTGTTTTTATTATTATTTATTTTCATGTTGTACTTTGACAGCAGTATACTTTCCATTTTTTCTAAGGCTTCGTTCAGCTCCATCTCGGAGTCTGCGAGCAGCGTGCTATATCGTCGGAATATCGAATCATGTCAACCTTTTTCCCATTTATTTTTACTCCTGTCCAGTTCTTCATTTCTTCTCTCAGTTCATCAATAGCTCGCTGTATATAGCAGTTAAAGAGTGCTGGCGACATTGAGCATCCCTGTCTTACACCTTGTTCTACCCTCGCTTCTGCGCAGCTCTCTCCGCTTTTAATTACAGCCTTTCGTTCTTGTATAGGCTCAAATATGTATATAAATTTGTTTTTCTTATTTTATTTTTTTCTGTTTAATTGTTATTGTATGGTTTGTAAAATTGGCTAAGAATGTTTTTGTATACTTTTATTTTATTTTGTTTCATATATGTTGTTTGCTTCTCTCGTATAGAGGTACATCGAAGGAGTTTAGTCAAAAGATTTCACACGGAGGTTTTGGCCGGCCAGCCCTTCAGGCTGCCCACTATGGCGCCTCCGTTGTGGACAAGATTTGTTAAGTGTAGAATTTCGGATAAATGGAAGTCCTCAGACTTCTGCGTTATCCGGGTGGTCGGTGGGTCCTTCAATTGTATAGGCTCTAGATTGCTCTTCTGTCTTTATAACTCATTCCTATCTGGTTTAGAGTGTTAAAAAGTTGTTCCCATTCTACTTTATCGAATGCTTTTTCTAGGTCGATGAATGCTATATATGTGTTTCTATTTACTGTTATTCTCTTTTCAAGAACAAGTCTTAGACTCAGAATTGCATCTCTTGTACGTGTCTCTTGGCGGAATCCAAATTGATCTTCTGAAAGTGTTTCGTTGATTTTACTTTCCGCCCTTTTCATTATAACTATAAATAAATATAACTATAAATTGATATTATTGACAACAGATTGATATTATTTCATACCATTTTAATAAATGAGTCAAGCTATCGCTGTAGCAAAATATAGAAAGGTTTGTAAAAATATCGAGTGACATTAATGAATGCATATACATTAGTATGCATGTATAAATGCAAAATTTATACTTTATTTTTAATTCATTCATTATTAATATTTTATATACGGTGGAGTTTAATAAAAATCATATAAATATAAGTATACAAAATTACAATGCCTCAAAAGAATAAAAAAAAAATAAAAAATAAAAAAAAAAACTTTATTGTGACAATAATAAGTACATTGTACAAAAGGCGGGTTTATTGCCAAATGGCAATTTCTGCCAACGTGAATAATAAAGTCATTTTATTTTAAAAATGACCAATAAAGTGGTCATTTTTAAAATAAAATGTATTAGCAGGTCAAATTTTTGGGCTTCATTTTGAATATAAAGTTGTCTTGGTGCTCACATCTAAACCACACTGTGATCAAGAGAGAAAGTTTCAAACAAAAAAAAAATCAGATGTTCCTCTCAAAGATTTATGACTCTTGGCCAAATCACACTCAAATCTATAATACTGGTTTAAAAATTTCTGTCAAAGATCATTCACCCGGATATTTTAGGAGTCATAGACTCCTATTTTTCCGCACATTCTAACCAAAATTGTCTTCATGGGCAGGCCATTGGGCAGGTTTGAAGGACCGACCGGCTGAAACCGCCGTCGTGGGAATCTTTTAAATTACACTCTCTTCAATGCCGAGGTGAGGTGACCAGAAACTTGTTATTCTATGATAACAGTATAATTATGTATATAAATAGGTATCTTCATATTTAGATAGCGAATGAAAGAGGTGTTGTCATCGCCTGGTTCCTGGCCCATCCCATTGTGGTATTACAAATAACGACGGCGTGAATGTTCTAGCAAGGGAGACCACCAGGAACAATGTTGTTCTTAATACTGTCGACTCTCGTTTAGTGATGTCAATCTGTATGGTTTTTAACAAAACAATGTCATATTGCGACTGATAGCTTAATGTGGAGACCCTGGACCGTGAGAAAAAGTGTCAAAAAGGGATGCATGCGATTTGTATTTAGCAGTAAATGAAGTCCAATAACCTCTGAATATTTCAAGTTTATATCATGCAAGATTGCTTTCAATATTAACTAAATTAAAATCTGCTTAAATAAATTATATTACAACTTAATTACGTGTTCATTTCTCATATTTCATGAATGTTTATTTCAAGTTTTTTCTCTCATTTTATTTCGTTATAAGTATCTCCCTCAATTGAATTTGGCATAAATAGCCCTATAAAGAACGTTTTGTCATAAACTCAGTTCATTCTACGATTTAACTTATATCGTGTTTTACAGAGCAAAATTTATAAGAGCAAAATCAAAGAGGGATTATTGTAAGATATCTTACCTCTCCGTTACAGAAGCAATACAATGTGGCAACGCAGAGACCCTGTAACAAAATAAAATAATAATTGTTAGTAACAACTTCGACATATACGAAATGTAAGAAGAAAAATAAAATAATCAATTATTACAATTCACAATTATTATCTGATAAATAGATAAAGTTATGATTGGATTTCTTTCTTAAGAATTAACTACACAGAATGCCCTTATTATGTAATGATTAATATCATTTGTTGGATGGCAATATTTGTAAACAAAAATAAATATTCAAGGTAATAAAATACAAACGTATATTTAAATTGTTAGTGTGAATATTTTTTTTATTTTATTTAAGCAAAACACATTTAAGCGTTACGTTTTCGTTTCGTTTTCGTTTAAACGCGGACGACGTTGCAAGAACGCGTCAATTTTCGGAGCTAAAATATACAAGTAGCTCCGAAAATTGACTCGTTCTCGCAACCTCGTCTTGTTTGAACGAAAACGTAACGCTTAAATGTATTTTGACTAGGCCTACTGGTTATTAAACAAAGAAAGGTAATAATTCAACATGTAAGTATATTTTTCGAATTATTTAACATTGATTAGTATTTTGTATGGTCGTGGAATACTGAAGTTGTACGTGCCTGAAATATTTCAGTTTATTATTGTTCTATTCTGGACATCAATATATCTAATTATATAAAGTATGAAGAGTAATGTTTATAGTTGCCTAAAACGGTATAAAACTTTATGGATTTATAGATAACACGAGTAAAATAAAACTAAAAGCCCATTAAACCTTGTATCAACGTGTATTGAACAAGGCTAATTTAATTTTGTTGTCCCCTTTTTTGTGGCCAAATGACCCCTTTTTCGATGCGAAATGGGAAAACCAGCAAGACTAAAAGGGCATTTAATTGCCGAAATAATAAAATTTGGATGTGTGTTAACTCACCCTTTCAGATGCGTTAGCTGTTATTTACGAAGTTGCGGAGTTTGTGGTATATGATA
The DNA here is from genome assembly GCA_947579605.1 of Athripsodes cinereus. Classification (NCBI taxonomy): domain Eukaryota; kingdom Metazoa; phylum Arthropoda; class Insecta; order Trichoptera; family Leptoceridae; genus Athripsodes; species Athripsodes cinereus. The sequence goes on along the minus strand of OX388319.1, from coordinate 12,498,570 downwards.
CGCGATTATACATATTTTATATATACCTATTACATTGGCCACATTCACTCAAACACATACAAGTCAGTATCACAAGGACATTATATTATTATTTTACCTCTGTTTAGATCAAGGGTGGCCGACCCGCGGCCCGCGAAGCATATGCACATTTTTTTCTAATAACAGTCAGTACAAGTAGGTACCCGTTACTTTTTTGAAAGTGGTATTTTGAGAAAATATTCCTAAACAAAATAGAGGGGTATTGAAACATTTCAAATTCCTATACCATTTTGAAAATTTAGCAACGGGGGGGGGGGGGTAGAAAATTTAAGGTGAAGTAAAATTATCAAATGTTCCATATATTGTTGTGCGGCCTGATAGGAAATCTCATTCTGAAATTTGGCCCGGCTGCTGAGAAGGTTTGCCACCCATGGGTTAGATAGATACACTGAAATCACATATACCTATACTTTTTATATCCAACATTGGTCGTCAGCAATTTTGTTCATAAAGATATAGAAAAATATATATATGTAGATAATAAGTATTCCATTTTTACAATTACTTACATTACATTAAAAATATGGTCGTATTTACGTGTATGGTTTGACTTTTAATACAAAAATCGAATACTTTGTGCTAGTATAAATTTATTTAAATTCATATGTTATTTTAAGAAAATCGAAGAATTGTGGTACAGTTCTATTTTATAACTTGTTTTTGATTGAAATGTACAATGCCTGAAAACATGGTACCTAATTGTCTCTTTTATATATTTATCCTATGTAAAGAAATCGATCGATCAAAGCTAATCATAGAAGGGAAGATTGAGGGCCGTAGAGGGGTTGGAAGAAGGCGGCTTTCCTGGCTCCAGAACATTCAGGAGTGGACCGGGATGAGAGGTGTGGAGGAGCTGTTTCGTGCTGTCCGGAACAGGAAGGATTTCTCCCAAGTGGTCGTCAACGTCGGGGGGACCCGATAGGACACTTAGAGAAGAGAAGAAAGAAATCGATGTATTCTTAATGTTCAAAGTAGGTACCTATTTATATAAAATATTTAAGTAATTCATAAAGATGAACAATAACCGAATGAGCACAATACATGAATTACCAAACATTCTTATGATCAGAAACTTCTTTTATTGTAGTGATAATATCTCTGGGTCCGGGTTTCCAGTGACCCTTGTCTTGCATTAAGTATATTATGTTTTTTTTTAAAAAGATAGGTATATCTGGCTTTTGTTAGAAACCCAAATACAACCTTATAGACCTTTCACAGTAAGCTAAAAGCTTGTGTCGTGAAAGGGGAGTTTGCCGGCACCTGGCATCGAACCACGGACCCCTTGTTCACGAGGCCGAGACTCTACCTCCAGGCTATCGACGAACTCTGTTATAACTGATTTTTTTTGAATACCTACTTCAAATTGTTAAATTTAATTGAAAGATAAAACTTTTCCACAAGTCTGTAGACCGATGTAGAATAACACACAAACAATAAATATTTTTCTACAATTACTATATATCTTCTTAATGTTGTTTCCTCTGATTCGGTAAAATATGGTTCGAGAATTGAGACAAAGTGAGTATTTAACATTGCGGTTGTAGATTGGCTGATTGTAAATTAATTTGGAAAAACAAACATCTCAATTACAATTTCTATTATCTTAATTTATTAAATTCTGTGTTACAACTGTTATATAAATTGTCGCCGTGAAGCAATTTATTTCTATTAATATTAAAATTATTAAGTCAAAACACTGTAACCTACACTGTATAAATTTATTTCTCTAGTCAATTTCATACTACCAGAGCCATATAGTTGGTATATTTTGACTTATTTAAATAAAAATAATAAAATATATTAAAGTTGGTTAATAACAATAAATAATCAAAAAAACTCTGAATGCGCCTTTGAGGTGGTTCGTATCACAAAACGGCGCTAAATATATGGTATAGTTTATTATAATTAAAAACGATAAAATCGATTTTAATCTCACAAATGCAAAGCTAATCTTTTTAACATTGAGCTACTGAGTCTGATATAACTTCCTTTTCATGTGCAGTTGATAGGAAAAAATAATACATGTTTACATACTTGTGATTACACTACAGAGATAATATTACAGTGATTTTTATAAACTTATTCTATCCCATCTTATTTCTTCAGAATGGATTACCTGTGGGGTAGGCAGAAAAGACGAAATGTCAGTTTTATCTATCAATACATACTTCTTTCGCTTTCTTTCGCATTCATGCAATTTCTCGTTTTTAAATTTGAATAGGAAACAATAAAAACAGACCATAAATGATTAATTATTATTCTCATCTAGTTATTGATAAATTTGTTTCATAACTTGTTTCTTCAAAAATTAATAAAAACAATCTTGTGTTATGCATAGATCAGGTAATGAAATGAAGGTAAATATACCTATTTCAGTATAAATATATATCGCCATAATCTGTGTTGTGCCTGAAGCGATTCAAGAGAAGGTTGTTACTTTTATAATAGGAGAATTATCTTCTGTTTCATATTATTATTTTATCACATCATCAATCACTAATGTTTTGTTTACCACGGTGTTTGACTAATGAGTTTTTAGTGTCAAAAATACCCACCATTTCTGAATATAAATCTCCTATAAAAATATTTGAGTCCGTCTATTAATTTGTATAAAGTTATACCTTCTGTATATACCTCAATCGGCCAAGATGAAAATGCAAACTATTCTATGCCATCATGGCATATCACAAAAGTGAGGTTACCAGTCAGCAACTGCAAGCAATAAACATGCAGATTGTTCTCTCCGTACGTATAGAAAAAATTAAAGGATGAGTTGTATGACTCATCGCTGATTTGTAGATTTGTATTACGCGCGAGGTTTTACAAAAACCCGTTTTTACAGGACACTTGAAAATTTACTGAGTGGGATACCTATTTTTTGCCTGGGATTCCATAGGGTAATGCACTTGAACACTATTAGAAAAATAAATAGAAAATATTGTTATGAAATACTAAAAAGTTTTGAATGACTTGAAGTAGGTATATTTTCGGTAATTTATTTGCTAGGGATGAAGAAATATAAACATTTCGTAATTATTACTCGCGTTTATTTTTTGCCAAAAAATCCAGGGTTTGAAACTTAGAATACAACTAATATTTGAAGATAAACTACTTAAAACGTTATATAAAACCAGAATGTAGGCTAATCTATTTGAAATTTATAATAAAGGTACTAATCATGTTGTTGAAGGTAAATTATTTCATTGGAATCCTTTATTAAATGAAACATGATCACGTTCAATTAACTAGAATTTCATTAATTGGATGTTGTGTTACAAAATATAAAGTGTTGATATTATAATGTTCAGATATCTTCTTTACTAATTTACTTGCTCATTATTGATAAAATAATAATATTGAAGCTTATATTTATAATACTATAGCTACATGGAAGTAACGATAGCAGGGATTAATAAAGCTCATCCAGGATTAAAACAATTTGTCATAAAAATATCTACTTACTTATAAAAAAAAACACCTATATTATTAGACTTTGAAAATGTTCAGTTCAATGCCAATGTTTGGTAAAGATGGGTTCAGACAAGCTTAATAAACCCCTACGAATAACAGTGAATAAAAATGAAATTGTTATTCATCAATTCATTTATAAAAAAATAATATTTAGGTATAGTCACTAGTGGGTTCCGTGTAGCACTCGCTAAAGAATTGGTTTTCCACTCTTTTCAACTATCCTTTATAATGTATATTTAGTTGAATAATAATATATTGGAATCGTTGGTATAGGAGATAGTATTGAATGACAAGTATTAATGAAACGTAAACTTATATATATATACCTATATATTTTTTTTATTTAATGAAAATAATACATTGAATAAGAAATATATACATCTTAGGATAATGAGTCACGCCAAATCTAAAAGATTTGTCGGCGTGTTCTCTTATAACATACTATATACATATGTATATTAACCTAATACGACATTAATTTAAATACAAAAATAATTATTAGTTATATATAAATCCACACTTTATTAACCATTCCTTGACTAATTTTTTTTGCAATATTTTTACTCTTGCATTTCTTAATAGATCTCTCTCTCTGGTTTCAATCCTGGGATTGGTTTGCAGCAAATATCTCTTTAATTCTTCTCCTCCACTCCTCCTTGTCTTGTGCGGTTCTTTTGAATTCTGCATATGATGAGCAGCGCATGTCCACCAACAGGTCCTCCAGGTACTCTCGGCGTGGGCGTCCCCTAGAGTTTGTCCCCTCGGTCATACCCTCCATTACGGCATGCAATAAGATACCGGCATCATATTAAGTATTTTTGGCACGTTATATTCAAATGTTCTTTTTCCGTATTTATTATTGAATTTAGGGACTACATATCCTTCATTAAACTTAAATCTTGTGTGATGCATATGTCGAGGTTTTTCTTTATATTCGGTTTTTGAAAACTGGTCAACTCTCTCTGCCAAAACTTATGTTTAGCCAATAATACACTTTCTTGTTACGAGTATACACCCTTCTGTAATAGAAATTATCTTTTGTGAACAAATCATTCATAGTAGCAAATTTTTTTTTTTTTTTTTTTTTTTTTTTTTTTTTTTTTTTTTTTTTTTTTTTTTTTTATAATAATAAACGGCTGAACCAGCCTTTTATATGAGGTAATAGTCACAATTACCTCGATGCGGGTGCCTTGCCTTAAAAAAAGAAGAAGAACACTCCTTCCTCTTTTTCCTAGAACCATTCACGCTGTGTACTGTAAATGTTATTATGTTATTTGCTTTTGTTCATATAATAGTATAGTTTTGTATTGAGAATCATGTAATATTGATTTTCTATTTGTTTGGGTGTCTGAGTTTCTCTTCTCTGTTCCCGCTGTCTGTCGACTTCCCTCATGGGGGTCAGACAACAATACTGAGTCTATGATCTTGGTGGATATTTTGACGGATTTCGACTTTTGCGTGGATTTGAGTATTGTAGCTCAGAACACCACATATTTATGCCTGTAATGGGGCACAACATTGACCAATAGTAAAATTTTTATTCATATGTTTTAAGATATATATGTTCGGCTTGTTGACATATGTTTGATAAATGAATAAATAAATAAATCTTTTGTTAATGTAAATATATTAGGTATGCACATATCGACTGTCAAGTTCCATAGTTTGACAAGTAAAAATGTTTTATGACAAAAAAGTGAAAAATACAATATAACAATCGCACTGTTAAAGACATACGTTGTCTCGTTCCGTTCAATACTTCAACAATTTGACATTTTTATTTGTGGAACTGAAAATAGGTACCTAGTTTTTTCCATAACTTAATATTTAATATAAAAAGGGATCCGTATTTTTTGATATTTATTTGTTTGTGGAACTGATAGAAAAGCGTTGATTGCGTATAAATAACAACCAAATCAAAACTTAAGTTTTTTTAGATATCGACTTATTGAGTTACATATGGAACAGGACAATCGATATAATTAATGATGTATTTCAACATTACATAAATGTAAAATGTAATTTTTCAAAATCTATTGGAACGAGAAGATTTACTTGGATGCAAATGAAATCCTAAAAAATAAAATGAAATTGCGGATATTAAAATTCTCTAAGGACTTGGAGGAGCCGTGTTTACGTGTAGGTACAGCAAGACTACTCTTGACATAATCTAAATACGATCTTAATCATACAATGCGTGAAGGGACTATAGTCAAAAATGCGTGCAAATCAATCTCGCGGTAGCAGTAACGATTAAAATTAAGACAAAATGAATATCGTATTAAGATTGTGTTAAGAGATATCAGAATATATGCTTTCGAGATGTGGTGTTAGAGAAGGTTGCTACGCATACCATAGATGGCCCACAGAACGAATGAGTCAATCTTGACTGAGCTCCAGATAAAGACTCGACTGTCTGTAATATGTCAAATACGTACCTATATTAAGCTTTTTCGGACATATTATAAGACGTGAGCCAGACAATCTGGAAAAAAATGTTTTGTCTGGTGGAGTCGAAAGAAGAAGAAACAGGGGCCAAATACCAACAAGATGGTCGGATTGTGTGAGAGATGCTGCAGGGGGTACAGTGTATGAGGCGTTTAGGGAGGCGGAGGACAGGGCGTGGTGGAGGAGCTTGTCGCTTGGTTGGGGTCATGGTGGTGATTCTCAGCATCGAGGGATCGACTTGGAAGGATAGAAGGATAAGAGATATCTGTTAACTTAAAATGCTCATAAGTTTGTGAATTGATTATGACCATTTTCATGATATTCGGGAAAAGTGAGATAATATAATTTATTATGGGTTCAACACCAGTGTTTACTGTTTTTTTATTCTTATTTTTTGGAAATGATTTTGTTATCTTACAATGCCTGTCTTGAAATATAAATCAAATATATGAAACATAAACACGATCTAGCTATTTTTTTTCAAAAACTGAACTTTATTACAACGGAGGTAAATCTGAACTAAATATATTTTTAATTTCTTTTAACAGAATTTGATGAGTATTTTTTACCAACCAAATTCCACTAAAAGTTAAATACAAGCTGAAAGAAAATTCCATCAAAGTTTTCAAAATACATCTACAGAATATTATTACTACACGCACGGTGACAAGTAACAAAGGTAAATATAAATCCTCTTAATGCCGATTGATTGATGATGGTAATTTTAGCCTTTTCATCCTATACCATTTTTATAAAAATAGAACGAAAGTAGGTAGGTATTACACTTTCTTTTCATTCGCGCAGAATCATTCATACAAAGGGTAGGTACGATTAAAAAAAATCTGCCGAGTAACTCTCTTTTTGGGACGAATTGAGAGGAATTTGATTATTTTGTGTAAAAATGTTTGTAACAAAAACATATTCTCATTGGTATGCAAAAATAGAATTAGCCGAGAATAGATATCTTCACGTGTTAGCATTTATCTTACTTTAATACACTTCCAGTGATATCACTAACTAAAAAAGAAAAACATATAACAATGCACTCTTATTATGTGAAGATATGAAGAACTTGGAAATGTTATACTTAGAAAATATGAAAATCATCATCATCGTCACCCCCAACGCTCCTCTCGGGAGCACAGGGCAGAAACCAGGCTCCTCCATTCAGAGCGTCTCTGTGCCAATTGCGTCACCTCTTCCCACGACATTCCCTGCGCTTTGATGTCGTTGTCATAGGAACGGCGTATTGTGAAAGAGGGACGCCCGGGCCGACGGAACCCTTGTGAACAGCGCTTTTTGGTCAGCCCAAATTGGGCATTAAAATCAAGAGTATTGAAATAATAATTTATTAAGTCCAAGTCTCATTTTCTCATAAAATATATGTCCAATGCAATACGTGTCTAATTATCTCGGTATCATGCACATAAACATGCAGGTCGTGTTCATTGTGATAGTAAAAAAATAAACATTAAGAATAGAGCCATATGAATAGCCTTATCGCTGAATCGAAAATGTTAAATGTTTGATTCGTGATGTGACGAATACCTATCTGCCTTTCAAGGGACATTCGAAAACTAAGAGGGCAGAGTGTCATACGTGTGAGTAGATTGATAATGTAGTATATGAATTATCTATTTTATTCCAATTCTTTTATATGGCTGTCTTCCCGAGTGTTGGCACCTAACTAAGGCTTGGGAGAAGAAGAAACTTAGATTGGAAAACAAGTGTCTAAGATTGGATTTCGGACGTTAGCTGGTATGAGCATGTCACAAATACTGTGCGCCAGCGACCTCAGTAAAGATTCGTAGTCTCTGTAATACAGAAGAGAAGATGACCCCGATTGAGGCTTGTTTTGGGAACGTCCTATGGTATTTGACGAGAAAGAGCACTGTTCTGTCGTCTACCGTAGTTCCAAGCCCCCTAATTTCAAGAATAGGTGACTAAATTGGTAAAGAGAGGCTCTGAAGCGATGAAGGGTGAATGGTGAGTGATATAGATTAATTAAATAAAACACTTGTACAAGTACCTGTAGGGAAGCTGTGATGGCGGCTACGTATTCGTAGATTGCTGCATAGGGGTGGTTGTTAGCAGGTCTGAAAGGTGACACCAAGTACTGAAGACCGAGGAGTGGTACCAGGAGGAATGTTGCTCTGAAAAAATGAATAAAAACTGAATAAAAAGTAAAAAATTTCATGCATTTTTAGTGTACTGGTTTATTGTTACTGTGTACAAGTCTTTGGCAGAATCTTTAATCAGATATGGTATTGGTAGCTGGGGCAATTGTACTAATTCTAATTTGAAAAGGGTAATGTTCGCACAAAAATCGATATTAAGACTTATAGTAAAAAAAGAAATTTGCAACGCGGCGCGAAATAATATTTCTCTGTATTTCAAAAAGTTAAATGTATTATCTGCTAAAGGCTTGTTTTGGCAGAGAGTTGTCCTTGACCAGTTTTCAAAAACCGAATATAAAGAAAAACCTCGACATATGCATCACACAAGATTTAAATTTAATGAAGGATATGTAGTCCCTAAATTCAATAATAAATACGGAAAAAGAACATTTGAATATAACGTGCCAAAAATACTTAATATGATGCCGGTATCTATTAAGAAATGCAAGAGTAAAAATATTGCAAAAAAATTAGTCAAGGAATGGTTAATAAAGTGTGGATTTATATATAACTAATAATTATTTTTGTATTTAGGTTAATGTCGTATTAGGTCAATATATGTATAAAGTATGTTATAAGAGAACACGCCGACAAATCTTTTAGATTTGGCGTGACTCATTATCATAAGATGTTTATATTTATTATTCAATGTACTATTTTTCATTAAATAAAAAAAAAAAAAAAAAAAAAAATAAAATTAATATATATTTTTTCTAGATAAATGCATATATCTATATATTTTTGAGTGACGTTAATTTGATGTTGAAGTCAAGTAATTTTATACTTATTTCATTAGAGAAACAAACAGAAAGTTGTATACATAAAAAAGTAAAGATAACATAATTTTGCCTTGACCAGGTCACCTCTCCAATTAAGACAACATATGCATATTAATATAAATCAAAGAATAAGAAAACATTTATATAAAAGCAGTGTATGTATATTCACCACAAGCCCAGTATAAACTGGACCCACACCAAACAACCGCCGCTCATGTCAAAGAGTTATATTAAACAATGCATTAGGTAGTAATTGCCAATAAGTCGTGTCGCTTCTTGGAGTCTACAAGGCAGTGTTCCGCCGAAGGTTGTAATAAAGTTTAAAAACAGAGAGAAGGTTGAAGATTTTATGTCAGCTATACGTAAACGACGAGGTATCACCACAAAAGATCTTGGCATAACAGGCAAGGAGACGAGAATATATCTAAATTATCACCTCACTCCTGCCAATAAGAAACTGTTTAGTCAGACAAGAAAGATAGCGGAGGTGAAACAATATCAGTTTACCTGGATAAAAAGCTGTAGAATATACGCCAGAAAAAAATCAGAGTCTCCAGCAATACTGATTAAAAATGCATCTGACATGAAAAAGCTGATATGACTATGCACATCAACTGGACTAAACTCTCGAAGAACCCTAGCTTCACTCATGGTTGTATTTCTTCTGCTGTTTTTTTGCACATCTTACGTCATCTTTACGCTCTTCTGTACCCTTTTAAGTTTGATTGTTTATTCAAATAAGCTCATGAATCCTCTCCATCCTTTCTCCCATAAACCTATTTCAGCTGTCATTCTACTACTCTCAAATGACGCCAATCAGTCGTATCCTTATGTTATCATGGTTAATGTACACAGATTTTTCTCAACCAGATAGTTATTAAATTATATTACCAAAACGTTAGGGGACTCAGAACCAAAACCCATAGTTTTCTCGAGAACGTATTGACCGATGATTACGATGTAATATGTCTAACAGAAACGTGGTTAAACGACAGTATATATAGCCATGAAATATTTGACAGAAGATACAATGTTTTCAGACGTGACCGCGATTATGAGGGGACTGGTCAGAGATTAGGCGGTGGAGTGCTGATTGCTGTCAAGTCTACTATACCTGCTAAGGTCCGCTCTACCTGGGCCACTGCCGCTGAGGAGATTTGGGTGACCTGCGGGGAGCGGATTGGTGAATCAGTTAATATTTGCTGTGTTTATTTACCACGCGACACAAACTATAACGAACAAATTATTAATTTCACAGACAACGTTTCTAACTTGATTTTTAATCACTCTGAAGAAGTCTTCTTAATTTTGGGTGATTTTAATCTGCCGAACATTGCCTGGAGCCGAAAGGAGCGATCGCTTTTCTATAGTCCTGGTGAATATAATGATGGCACAAGTGCAATGTTTGTGGACTTTCTATCTCTGGTGGGACTCGAACAATACAATGGTGTACTGAACTCTAACGACCGAATCTTAGACCTGGTGTTGAGTACCAGCTCTGGGTGCACAGTTTCACAATGTATCGACCCCCTGACTTACGAAGACTCCCACCATAGATCTCTTTTAATTAATGTACGTATTGAAAAAGACATATACATAAAAACTATTCCTAGAACCGTTAATCTTTTCTATAAAGCCGACTACCTCTCAATAAGACAACATCTCTCACAAATCGATTGGATTGCTAAATTTGATAACTGTGATACTGATGAAGCAGTACAACGCTTTTACGGCGTCCTCGAAGAATGTATATCTTTATATGTCCCTCGTAAAACAGTTCAAAACTCTAATAAGTTTCCGAGTTGGTTAAGTGAACCCTTGAAAAAAGTAATTAGAGAAAAACTAAAGGCTCATAAAAAATGGAAGAAATCGGATATAGCATCAAATTACGATACTTATTCACTGCTCAGACTGAGGCAGAAAGCTTTGCAACAGAAATGCTATAACGATTACGTCAGTCAAACGGAAAATGCCATAAAATCCAATCCAAAAGCGCTACACGGCTTCTTGAAATCAAAAAAACCACACTCTGGCCTCCCGCACAACATGCGTTACAAAAGTGAAACTACCAGCGACACGGAGAGGATATGTGATATGTTTGGTGATTTTTTCAATTCTGCGTTTGAATCGGACGCCTCAGGCATGCCTGACGTGCTCTGCTCAAACTGCCTGGATATTAACAAAATTTACTTCGAAACGACCGACATATCACAAAAACTCAAAAGTCTCGACTTGAGTAAGGGAGCGGGACCGGATGGCATCCCACCCATATTTATTGTGAAATGTGCTGATGAACTTGCAGAGCCACTTACTATTTTATTCAACCTATCTTTTCGTGCCGGCTCCTTCCCATCCGTCTGGAAGAGATCACTAATTACTCCTATATATAAATCTGGTGACAAACACAATGTTGAGATCTACAGGCCCATATCGAAACTGTCTTTGATGAGCAAAGTGATGGAGAGAATTGTAGTTGAACAACTTACTCCTGCAATAAAATCCTTCATTATTCCGAATCAACACGGCTTTTTCCCGGGAAGATCAGTCGAGTCTAATCTTATTCAGTTCACTGATTATATCCTAAATTCAATGGTAGGTGGGGGACAGACGGACGCTATATATACGGACTTTTCCAAGGCGTTTGATAAGATTAGCCACAATATACTGGTTCACAAATTGGAGAGATACGGTATTCATGGCGACCTACTAAGGTGGATAGCATCGTACATAGAGGGAAGATTACAGGCAGTCGCCGTGAACAACTGTGTTTCTCAATACTCACATTGTTCTTCAGGTGTCCCACAAGGCTCTCATCTGGGGCCTATCCTTTTTATCTTGTACATTAACGATATAAAGCACTGTTTTCAGACTTCCAGCTACCTAGTTTACGCAGACGATATTAAAATCTATAGAAGCATTTCTAGTGCTAGGGACTGCGAAGAGTTGCAATTAGACTTAGATAGACTCGCTAGCTACTGCCTAAAAAATCAACTTTACCTCAATGTCTCAAAATGTAACTGTATCACCTTTACAAGATCAAAGAAGCCAATTGCTAAGGGATACGTTCTGAATGGCGCGCAGTTGGCAAGAGTAAACGAAGTTAAAGACCTAGGAGTATTACTTGACAGTAAAATGACGTATAAAAATCACATAGACCGAATAGTAGATGGGGCATTCAAACAGTTGGCTTTTATATTGAGGGTATCTAAGCCATTCAAGTCTATCAATACCTTGAAAGCGTTGTATTTCTGTTACGTGCGGAGTAGTTTGGAATTTGCATCAGTTGTATGGAACCCACAATATATAACATACATAGATCGGATAGAAAGGGTTCAAAACAAATTTTTAAAACATATAAATTACAGATGTAGGTTATCTTTCGACGACTATAAACTTTCTGCCCGTCACCATAGGGTTGCAACTTTGGAAAATAGGCGAACTGTAAGTGACATGATGTACTTATATAAACTCCTGAATGGTGTCATCGATTCGACTGAACTTATCCATAAAATACACTTTAACTGCCCCCCAAGACGAACGAGAACTGGTTCTACATTTAGACTTCCACAGTGTTCCACAAATTATTGCCAAAACTCATATATACAACGAGCTTGTGGTAGTTACGACTCATTTTTTGGCGCGGTGGATATCCACCAACATACTAAGACCAAATTTAAGTCTCAAATATTTGAGACTTTAATAAGAGGATGACTCTGCTGTAATGGTTTTCTTTCCCTTCCCTTTTCCTCCTTCATGAGCGCTCCATTGTAAGTTTAATTTTTCTCTACAAATATAAGATACTTAGTCTTGTTAAGAATCATACATACTAACTTTAAATAATAGCACTTTTCTATTTTTAGAATTTGTATTTTTATGTCAACTAAAAACTTGTAATATTAATGCAAACTGTTTTGGTTTACTTATTATGTAACTTATATCTTGTAATGTATTCTGTTTAACTGTTTGTTTGCTTAAAATAAAATAAAATAAAATAAAAAATAAAAATAAGTTGGTCACTTGGTTGGATATTTTCACATTTATTGTTTTCATTATTCAACCTAGTGTATGAGTATGAAAAAAACGAGATGGAATATTATAACTAAAAATAATAAACTTCCAAATAGCCTGATGAAGAAGTGATGTGCGTTATAATATACATACATGTACCTATATGTATACCTATACACTATAAATAATAACATAATCACATATTTTATAAAACCCTGTCTTCCAATAATGAAATATTTTATTATTTGATTGCTTTTTTTACCTGAAAGCTTGCAGTGCCGTTCTTGATGGTCCTTGAGATCCTCTTGATGGATTAGCTCTAAGTTTTGTGCAAAGTACTCTTACTATGTTACACAAGAACAGCAAATTCAGGCATACTGTTACAGCTACAACAGTTCCTAAAATATTCGTATGCGATGAACTGTAGTTGATCCAACATCTGAAATGATATAAACAAGTACAAATTATTATAACTAAGAAAGAAAATAATAGGTACACACAGAGATTAATGACTGAGAAGTTGATTTTTATTTAAATGAAGCAAGGTGATCTCTCATATATGAAAAAAATCGGCAGTGGTATATAGGATTGATGTTCTAAACTTCACCATGCATTTGACGAATATTTCTATATTGTCATCAAATAATTTCATTCTCAACTATTAAATGTTTAAACACTATGATTCATGGGCATACCTCAATATAACAGTGTATTAGTTCACTGAAGATTTTGTTCATTATGTTGAATTTATGTCGAAGACATACTAGCTAATTATGTTATTACTCGTATTTAATTATAAGTATTTTTTAAGTTATGAATGAATTTTTATTTTCAAAACTTTATTAACTATATAAATAAATGAAATTTAAATCTTTTATTATTTACAACGATTCAAAAGAATTAGGCTCGACGTCCTCCTATTTAATTTCTAAAAACTTCTCAAACTTCTCAGCTTTTCTATTCTTAACACATTTCTCCCCTTTTCAAGTTCTCCTTTATTATTTCTCTTTCTCCTACAGATAATTTAAGGTATTGATACTGATCTGTACTGTTTCAACTCTCATTAATTTGGAATAGAACCCCTAACTTTGTTAACTGTCATAATCCGAGAATGATCTAAAATTCATCTACAATCGAGTTGCGACTCACTTAAATGATTTATGACAAAAACAACTCACCGATGAAAAATATTTTAACCTTAATTTGATTTCAAAAGCCGATATGATTCAGAAAATGAATAAACTTTGGAAAAAATATAATAAGTCCTTTGTGTTTTCCAACATTAATTTAGGTCAAATTGTTTCGTAGTACCTACCTAGTAATTAAAATCTTTCTCTTTATCTTAGCAGAAAAAGTTTTCACCCCAACAGATTCAATAATTTACAAATATTAAAGATCTTATTGTCATTACTGCCTATTCAGAAGACATAATAGCATACTATATATGCTTGGTATTATAATATACCCTTTGACTTTCATCTAGATTTAAAAAAAGGCTTTACTTGAATTCATAATAATCCAAGGCATTGAAAGGATTTGATTTGGAGTTATTATTTTGTGTTACATATATTATTAGTATTACATTATTATTACATATCCTGAATGTCTTGATTTTATATTGGCACGAAGAGGACAGTTTGCATGTTTCTTACATGCAGCTGATCTGCTGGCTACCCCACTTGTGGGATATGCCGTGATGGTATAGTATAGTATAGTATATATTATTAACACTAAAAACCACAAGTAATTCACATGCAATGTGATGTTTTAATATCAATAAGTAACTATTACTATCAATAAGTGTTAACCGATTGAACGAACTTAATGAAACTATTAAACTAAAAAAATAAAAAATAATAAACATGTAAAAATAAACTTAAAAAAGGTGGAATGTATTTTTAAATAGGTATGTACTTAATATGACTTGTGACTTAAAATACCTTGAATAAGTAATAAATAAATATTTTGAATGAGTATTATATTTAAATTCATTTTACATTTTCAGCGTTCAAATTCAGCATGGAGGTTTGCCACCCATCTTGAATGCCTTAATTTTTTTTTATTGGCGCAGGGAGGACAGCTTGCATGTAGCTGTTCTTTTGGCTACCCCACTTGCGGAATATGCCGTGATGGTACAGTAGTAATAATATTCCATTTATAAATGATTACAGTTTAATCAAGGCATTGAGCTATTTCAATGGGGACCCTTCTCAGTAAAATGAATAATGCCATACACCGTCTTCTTTGAAACGAAACAGAGGCATATCGGTGATGTAGTAAAATATGTATATACATACATACATATTATAATATACATTCGTATGTTAAATTACCGACATAAATGGCATCCGTTGACCCGAAATTACTGGGTAATGTAGAAATCTTACCTTTTACCCATTTTTATGCTTCGATTTAAGTTCAATGACAAAAAATATTATATCACAACGAACTCAGGGGAAAAATTTGTATAGACTGCAGACATAAAATTATTATTTCTATGAGAATGCAGTACAAGTTTATAGTAACTAATATAATATTATCATTATGTAGTTATTTCATGAACTATAATATGCTTTGTTAGTGCGCAGCTTAGGATCAACGAAGAGTTATTAATTCATCTTATAGAAATCTTCAAGAATCCTTCGTATTGTGAGAAATTCAATACTCTTTACATATATTTCAGAATACCTTGAAGGGTTTCAATGGGTGTTATAATATAATATTACCTACTCATACTAAGAGGATTATTTATTTAGAAACCATTATAGACATATCTATATTATTATTTTATAATGACCTCTAAGAGTTGTACAAAATGTTATTTATTATATTTCTACCTACAAGATTACACATTACACAAGAAATAAACACAAGCTGATAGAGTTTAAATATATTCAATAATAGTTACAGTTAACTGGTTTTGACTTACAAAATAATCGAACACAAAAGTATAGAGGCGATGTTTAATGCAAATTATTAAATTTATTAGTTAGGTATGTATGATGATTTTACCATATGTTTTTTGTAACTATGGATATCACCAAAAAAAAGTTCGTAAAGTTTTGCATATGAACATTATAAGCCAAAACTAAAAAAAACATTATTTGATTTGAAATATAAATTGTACCATGTTAATTAAGTTTTGATTAAAGCAAACATCGAGTTATTGGCTATTCGAGTCTATCCCTTGGGTATTCATTCCATTATAACACCTCACATGATTTGATTAATTTCATATTATGTTATGTTATCTACTCGTATGATGAAATGAGTTTTCCCTTATTAAGATGAAACATCAGAGGATTAGTCTGTGCTGTGAGTCAAATGTTAACATCAAGCTTTACCAATACAAGATAATAAATACTAGAAATAATAATACTGTTCGTAGACTTTTGACCATAGTTTGTTTATTTATTCATTCTTTACTGCACATTGATTACAAACAATTACATAGAAGGTATACATTCAAGTTAGATACAGAGGGAAAGTTTATGGCAAAGACGCGGGGGGCTAAAAAGGTCACTTTATATGAATCATATTAGGAATTGTAAAACGATTTAACGGCAACATTTCAATAAATATGTATTATAGATGAATTGCTCAATGTGGCCATTTTAAGCCCCCAGATCTCTATTAACCAAAGTCAAATATTTTTACCAGCCTCGAAGCAGAACAAACATAATATTAGCTAAGTTCCCAGTAGAAAGGGCTGTTTAAATGTTTAATGGTAAGCCTACATACAGTTATTCTTTGGCGTGAAGTATGCGGAGTTTTTAAGAAAATTTGTAGGTATGATGTAGTTGTGTTGTTGTCTGGATATTGTTACTTTTCTTCTGGGATTGCATTGGCCTTCAGCTGTAATGATCCTTGTTATAATCGTCTTATTGTCAGTAATAATAATAATTTCTACCCCTTTCACCACACAAGCTTTTAGTTTACTGTGAAAGGTGTATAAGGTTGTATTTGGGTTTATAACAAAAGCCCAGATATATCTTTATATAAAAAAAAATAAGGTCCTGTGATGAGTTAACTTTTGTATTGATTAGATTCATATAACTTACTGTTCTGTATCATTTGCCTTAGAGGATCTGACACCAGCATATACGGAGATGGCTAATACGGGCATTCCCCATCCTAGAGCTAGTAAGTATTTGACTAGGCGCTGCTCCGCTACGAAGGCAGCGACAAGCACTGTGTGGAGGTACAGACCTTCGCAGAGCATCCAGGAGTAGTTGGTCAGGAGAACGTAGTGGATAATTACGTGCAGCATTTGGCACCAGACCTGGAAAAAAGAAAACGGGAACATGTACTATTCAGGAAAGAGAAATAGCCCGGATGAACTTGTTTTTGGAATAAATGTTTCTTTTTCTAAGGTACATAACAATTACCTATTAAGAATATTAAGAATGTTATGGGAAAAGGTGATAAAATTGTTTAAATTACAGATACGTGTAAAGATTCTTTTTTTTCATAATTAATTATTATTTTGGATTAACTTGTTGTTGTTAGACTTATTTTTGTGTTGTCAACATGTAGGTAAGAGGCGAAAGCCGTGAATGTGCTTAAATAAATAAAAAAATATAAATAAATAAATTAGTTGTATATTTGGTTTTAGAATTTTCATAGTGATGAAATAGACTAGTAAAATACATGACGTTTTTATTATAACTACAGCCGAATGAAAAATATAATTGTTATGCTTCAATAAATGAGGAAGTTATTCAAAAATTAAAATTTCAAATTAAAAGAAAAAGATAATTTTTTTAAATGATTGACTAAATTGAATTTTAAAAGAAATAATTATGTAAATGAACCTTCCATTGTTACATTCTCTACCTACTTATTTCTATTTCTGTGACTTCTGCCAAATTAAAATATATAAATTATCCTTTTTCCTTTTTATCACCAAAAGAAGAAACCTTTAATGAAAAATATAGGTTATATCCTTTGGCTGGGCCCTTCAATCAGGAAACGAAAAGCTCTTAGTTGAATTCTTACAAGTGATTCTCAAAATTATCCATATTTTTTTACCTGAATTATTACAAATTCCTTTTACTAGAGTGAGTGAAATTCGAAGGATTTAATTTAGCTGTGACCCAGCAAGCTCGTTCATAAGTTCGGAATGTAGGTGATCTCAAATTTGCTTTTACCTAATTATTTGACACCAAGAAAAAAAATGACAATGGGATATTTGTTGACAGGAAATGCACTCTGGTAACATTGCCGAATTTTAACTTTTAAAATGACAACATTTTTATTTAATTTGAAGTTTAAGTAAATTTAATTTGTGCACTAAGTATGTGTATGTGTATATGTAGAAGATGAATATTTTTTATATTGTGTATATTTTCTGTGTATATGATGTTTGTGAAATGTTTGCCCTAGAACAGGATTTACCTAGTTGGGCAGCATCAATTTAGTATACCTATATATTATGTGGATTGTAAATATTAAGAAATAAATAAAAGTCTAAAAAAAGTCTAAAAAAAATGACAATGGGATATTTGTTGACAGGAAATGCACTCTGGTAACATTGCCGAATTTTAACTTTTAAAATGACAACATTTTTATTTAATTTGAAGTTTAAGTAAATTTAATTTATGCACTAAGTATGTGTATGTGTATATGTAGAAGATGAATATTTATTGAAATTTTAATTTTTGACTGGGGTTGTAGAAGGGAGGAGAGGAAGGGGCAGAGTGCCAATAAGATGGAGCGACCAAATTAAGGAGGCCACACAGAGCTCACTTCACGGGGCCTTACACATGGCAGAGGATCGCTCAACATGGAGACAGATGGTCTACAGAACGAGGCATGATGGTCACGATCCTCAGGATTGAGGGACCGACAGAAATGATGAAGTTTAAGTATTTTAAAATATGTCAATGTTTTGGATGAACACTTACGATTTTTTGTGGTGTTTTTTTTTTCAAGAAATCATACTCATTTCATACTATTTTGGTATTTAAGACTAGTTTAGACTTTTAGACTTTTTTTAGACTTTTATTTATTTCTTAATATTTACAATCCACATAATAATATATATAGGTATACTAAATTGATGCTGCCCAACTAGGTAAATCCTGTTCTAGGGCAAACATTTTACAAACATCATATACACAGAAAATATACACAATATAAAAAATATTCATCTTCTACATATACACATACACATACTTAGTGCATAAATTAAATTTACTTGATTAAGATTTTAAATTAAAAATGTTTTTGAAAGATTTTAAATGTTGAGAGACACTTCTCTCAGAAATATAATGAGGTGTATTGTGCCAGAACCATTGAATTTATGAAAAAAATGAGCAAAATATTAAGAAGAAACCAAATTTATATTGCGAAAAGCAAGTTACTAAGGCGATAACGATCTTATTTCTTTAGAAGATATAGAAAAAATATAAATTGCCACTTTTTTGTACAGAACGTAATTCAGGGGAGTATTATTTATGACATTCGCCTTTGCAAATTGAATAATATCCACCTACGAAATGAAGCACCTAAAAAGTTTCATTTTCAGTAAATTTCAAGTAAGGGCGTATTGAGAATGCCTTTGCATATGGTACGAGAATTAGCAAGCATATGGTGTTATATTAATTTATAATAATAAAATTTATTATTTATATAATTTTATTATAATCACGTTGGGTTAATTAATAAAATAATTCATATTGTACTTACATAATATTGAATATTAATTAGGTTCATTATGAACCACAAAAAATATATGAATATTATTGGTTATTTAAATTAGTTAAGGACCAACGTTTTTAATGAAATTGGAACAATAGTGAATTAATGAAAACCAAAACCTCATACCTTGCTATACAAAAAATGAAGCGGAAATATGAAAACATAATATGAAAAATAATGTCCAATTTATAATCAAACGCAATTTCTTTATAGTTTTTTTTTTGTGTAGATGCACTAAATGTGAAAGTAATTAAAGATTAATATTACATTGAATTTATCATGAGTTTAAGTCACACAGCATCAGGAGTATGTAGTAAAATTATTTTTATTATATATGTTATGCAAATTTATTGTTTCGGTGCTCAATTAGAATTCTGTAACTGGACAAGTTGAAACAAACTATGTTTGTTTGCGTTGATGATACGTACTCGTATACTGTGCGGAGTTTCGATGGAGAAGTCCTAGGCAAAAGTTAGGTCTCCTATTCTTTCCCGTTCTTTTTGAGTGTCCTGTATCTATTCGTAAGCTATCCCGCATAAGACATAATTTGACATCTTCAATCATCCAGATCTGAACTTTATATTGAAACTTTAAAGTTTGTTTTTCCTTTCACAATAATACCCATTTAATAGTCGCAAGGAATACTAACATACAAGATTGCTTTGGGGATACACAGAGGGGGCATTGCTTTGTGATTGGCTAGATCAGAAAAACTAGTCAATCATATATGTATTACAGATCAATAGTACAGAGTGCAGTGTCATATGATCGGTGAACATTCTGGCGCCAAATAGCATTGTCTGACTTTTTTAAACTGATGCAAAAAACATAGTAAGTTTTATATCTTGCAAACATTTTTAATACCTACATTATTTTTGGCGTTTTTCTCGTTCTTTGAAATAAAATATGGCCTTTAGAGAGTTTTTACATCAAGTAAGAAAGAAGTCTTGAGTCAATGGAAGGCATCTTCTTTAAAATGAATGAGATTAGCCTGGGTTAAATTAGTTGAATTTGAAATTCATTTATTCATATTGGATTGGACTAGATTAGATTAAATCACTTGCCATGTGATACCTACGTTAGTGTGAATATTATATTTAACAGTATAAAGACAAAACAATGGTATACCACCAATTACTATGATTGTGATATTTTTGTGAGAGATTAATTTTATTGAGTTGCATAAATTATATTATTTTGTATTATAAGCAAAAGGGTAGGCGTAAAGAAAAAACATTGAATAGACTTGATGTCTATTTTTGGTATCAATTTGCTAAAGTTTAATGATTATAATGTGAGTCAAGACAGCTGACTGAGAAACATCTTATGTTCATTAATCTGAGTTTTTGCTTATACATTTCTTTGTTGTAGAAAATCGCGGGTCAGATAAATTAGTTAGTATATACCTAACATCATTAGAATACTTTTTTCTCTTTCTGTAACTCTACTTTGGGTCAATTTTCTTCTATTATGGGCAAATGTTTTTCATTTGGCATTCGAAAAATCCCATCTTTATGCACGTTTATTATGCGGCATCAGGTTCACACCTGAGGTCTTCTTAAACTTTGTCTTCCGATCAGTGTGACCAGATTTTATTTTCAAAAACTACTAAATGGGGAATTCAAAAACTACCAAAAACTACTGAATTCTTAAAATGGTATAGGAATTTGAAGTATTTCAAGAACTCCTCGGTTTTGTTAAACAATATTACAATATTTTCTCGCAGTACCTTTTTCTAAAATGTACCCGGTATTTGAACCGACTGTTGTTTACTTTCCGGATACTTTCATACCGACTACTGAAAAAAGTTACTCGCTTAAATTTCTACCCCCCCGTCGCCGAATTTTCAAAATGGTATAGGAATTTGAAGTATTTCAAAAACTCCTCGGTTTTCTTCAACAATATTTTCTCGCAGTACTTTTTTCTAAAATGTACCGCCAATTATTTTCGATCAGTAAGTATCGGGTACTTTTCCCCAAGTACCCGATAATTTATCTACCAATTACCGACTAAATACAAAAACTACTAAACATATTTGCAAATGCCTCAAAAACTACCAAAAAAGTAGGAAACTACCAAATCTGGTCACACTGCTTCCGATTTTCATCATGTTTAACTTTGCTTGACCCATTTTCCTCTCTGGATTAGATCTGCTTCACGACTATTTAATTCTATAGCAAGTTGCGTATATTGACACGTTCAATTTCACATAATATTATGTAAACTTTAAGTATGATATTATATTTTTGAAGATACATATTAGTAGAAAATCAACGATCCATTATTTTAAAAAAGATAATATACCTAAGTTCAAATTCAAAAATTCAAAATATTTTATTGAGATCATAATAAACACATACAAATATACAATAAGCACAATTATACAAATCTTTATATTATCTGTTTTTTTTTTTTTACCCTCATAATTGAGCAGAGCTCGTGCTTTGAGGGGTTATAGGGTTTTTACTAATAATCAAACAAATTCGATCAAACTTAATCATTATAGAACATCACACACTTAATCCATTTACCATAATTTTACAAAATAAACAAAAACAACAACAAAAAATACAACGATAAACCTATCATCAACGACACAATCACTTGACCTCATACACATCTTTCTTATTGAATTACCTTTTTTATATTCAGTTTAAATGCATTTAAATCATCCGAACACTTATATTTATTCTCTTTTTTTAAGCCATTGTACCATCCCACCCCAAGATATGTGTAGTGGTGTTGTCCAGCAGCTGTCCTCTTCGCAGGCACTTTAATTCGGCCCCCTAACCTTGGACACTCACTAATACTCCCCAGCGGGTGTAGTTTTTGAATAAAGTATTCCTTACAAACTTGGTATACTGCCTTCCTCTTATAAAGGCATTCCAAGGAGGGGACCGCAAGCTCTTTAAAAAGTTTCAGGGTCGGGTAGTCAAAAGGCTTTCTAAGAATTATCTTCATAACACTTCTCTGATTGACACCCAGTGAATAGACGCTGTTCTTGTAAGCACCACCCCATGCCAAGATGCCATACTGTATGACCGACTGAACAAGAGAATAGTATATATCTTTTAATTGTTTCACTTGCATAATATCTCGGAGTCTGTAAAAAACGTAAAATAGCTTTCTCACTCTATTTACAGTAGCCTTATATAAGTAGATTATTAAATTGAAAAAGTTATTATTTTTTTATCACAAAACCTTCAAATGAACTTTTTACGTAAAGCTTCAATGATTTTGCTCTCAATGCCTAAATATTTTTAATGGAGGAAAATTAGTAAAAATATTTTCGTTTAAAATGGGGATGAAACGAGTAAAATATGAAATGAAAAAAACAAAAATCTTAAAGTTTTTCAAATGTTTCGTGTTGAACTTTGTGGAATTCCATTTCAATTACAAAAAAACAATGTGGGAAACACATTTTACAAGAAAAAATGTTCTACGTAAACGGGGAAAATACAGCGTTTTACCGTAAAATAATTATTTTTGAAAAATTTAATATTTTTGTTTACTTTGAGTTATATAACATGAGACGCATTGTTGAAAAAGGGTTAAGTAAACATCAATATGTCCCAAAAAATCTCTCATATTCTAAATGAATAGCCTTTTTATAAAGTTGTCAAACATATAAATCACAAAATAGATATAAAACATACTGTTTTTTTTTGCTTTGAGCTGATAAGCAAACTTAGATAGTTTAAGATATTTATTGATTAATGTATTTAGAATATTTGTATGGAGCACTATCGATCTTCATTAATCAGAATCTTTTATCTTTTAGAATTTATATTCATATGTTGTATATATATACACAAACACACACTATTTATATATTTATTACGATATACGACATATATGGATACAAAAGAGGAAATGATTCTGGGCTTGACAGTCGAAACTCCTCGACCCATCTGGTTTGGGGAAGCGTTTTTGGATTCCACAAACGCTGCATACTTTAAGATATTCGTGGATGTGTGGGTCTCAAGGTGGGATTTACTACGTCATCCGGGTTTTTGGATTCCACAAATGCTACATACTTTAAGATATTCGTGGATATGTGGGTCTCAAGGTGGGATTTGCTACGTCATCCGGGTACGAGAGCTTAAAAATTATCACCCGTCATTACCTTAAATGGATAAATAGAAGTCCTTTGACTATTAAAATATCCAGGAAAAGAGGCTATTTTGACAAGAAACATTTTATCTTCAAAATACGAAAAACACAGAATATTTGAAATGCTTTTTTTAAAGATATATCTGGGTTTGTTATAAATCCAAATACAAACTTTTACACCTTTCACAGTAAGCTAAAAGCCTGTGTCGTAAAAGGGGAGTTTGTTTATTATCATATGTATTGTTTTATTCTGTCATCAAAAGATTGTTGTTAGTTAATATTTGTGTATTACATATTTAATTATAAAGCTTTGAGTGTATGTATGGCCGAGATTGTTGCAAATTAAACATGAAACATTTCTGCCATTCAAGCTACTGTTTAAAAACTTTTTAATTGTTTAATTTATTAAACAACAAAATCTCATGTACCTATAATGATATTTTTTGATATTATTCTGGACTTTGATGTATAACTATATAGAAATATACGCGACATGTATCGGCAAAAAGGCTATTTGGTTTTCAAATAAATTTGTATTTATTATAGCTATAAGCAAATGAATTAAAAAATTGGTACATACATATATACTGAACAGGATTACAAATTTCATACAAATTTATCTGTAGTATTTGTGATAAGAAGAATTAAAATTTTGTGCAATGGAACTCAAAATGTTTTTTTTCCTATTTACGTTTGTATTATAAAATGTATGAAAATATGACTAAGTAAAATGTTAAAATTTTTGAATAATGTTTCTTATGTTCTGGTTTTAGATATTCAAACTTAAGATGTATTTTGCGTGATGTCCAGTAATAATAATTTGAAATTTAACATGAACGCGACCTCAATCTTCTTCAAGAAGCAAGTGGCAATATCGAGTTAATGACAG
Organism: Athripsodes cinereus; assembly: GCA_947579605.1. Lineage (NCBI taxonomy): Eukaryota > Metazoa > Arthropoda > Insecta > Trichoptera > Leptoceridae > Athripsodes > Athripsodes cinereus. The sequence goes on along the minus strand of OX388319.1, from coordinate 12,473,944 downwards.
CTCACAGAGTTTAAGATACAATTTTGTGGAGATTGCGCACTTTATAGTGAAATATTTCGAAGCAAAATTATTAAAACATTAAGTATGAAATGTTTAAGATCGCTCGCATAACTATTTTTATCGTCAGCTTCAATAAAATATATCGTAATTTCAAAGCAACATAGTAGCGTCTATCATGTTATGATCTACTTATTGAGAGTATTTAGATACATCAACAATTTGTTCAAGGGCTTTGGTGCCTTAGAAAAAAGTGCGATCTAACGTGAGTGCGGTAACAATGAAGAGAAAAGTTTCAGCTGTGAAAGTGTATGAAGAAATAAAATAAACAGGAAAGATAGAGACTTCGTCGTTAACTTTTAGAAGAGCACGTACTGTCTGAAAGCGAGCGGTTAGTGAGTGAAAGAAAGGTTAAGGAAAACTCGTCTGTGAAATCATTTATTATCAATTTCAGTGAAACCAGAGCTTTTTCGAATAAAATTCCTTTGGTTGTTTGAAAAAATAACCAACAAAACTATCTCTGCTCGACATGATTAAATATTTTCTATCAAGATAAACCCTTTTATTGTTTTAAAACCGATTAGTGATATTTAATCTGATTTATAATTTTATCTAAATTTCTTTACCACTTTGAATCTTGAACATTCTATAACCGATTAGTGATATTTAATCTGATTTATAATTTTATCTAAATTTATTTACCATTTTGAATCTTGAACATTCTATAACCGATTAGTGATATTTAATCTGATTTATAATATTATCTAAATTTCTTTACCACTTTGAATCTTGAACATTCTATAGGTGCAATTGAGATGAATGTTTTTTTATAAATCTCAGGTGTTTATCAAAATAAAAATTATTAGCTGTATACTTATGTATATACACAGAAAAAATACAAAACTACGACGAAAATCTACACACTGAACAAAATTTATTTGACGAAATAGGACATGATAAAAAGTAGACACATAAAATACTTAGTAATCATACAAAGAGAGAGAGAGAGACATAATGATGCGTATCTAATGATTCATCTCTAAATTGTATTGAGTATTGTCATTTATATTTTATTCTGAATCAATGTGATTGAGTTAACAATTTGATACGGATCACAGTTACAACAGATGTTAGAAAATTGCAGTGTTTTTGTTGAAATAAGTTTTTACCTATTACTGTTTGTGTTTATCATTGATATATTTATTTTATTTTGTGTTTTTCTGTGTCTAGTTTATCTGTAATTTTTGAACTGATGTCTGTTGATATATATTGTTAAAGGCTTTGCCGTTTATGAGATGAAATAAATAAATAAATAAATATAAAATACAGTAAAGACAAAAGTCTTATTTTTTTTTTGAATAATTTTTCAGTTATTTACGATCCAGTTATTAGGAGTTTTCTAACTTTGTTTTAATTATCGCAAGAAAACTCGTTTCTTTAAATCAGGATTCATTTGCCATGACCATATAACATTTACAAGGATGCCTGAGTATTGAGACAGAATATTCGGTGGGTATGTGAGGGTGTGTGTGTGTGTGTGAGTGAGAGGAGAGGATTTGCAAAAATATTGAGCAAGGAAATGGAATGCTCAAAAGCAGATCGTCGTGAGGTTCCGTTTATTCTGCCTACTCTACTAGAGATGCGACTTGAGGAGATAGACAGAAAGAAATAAATTGAGACTTGAGATTATTATTACGGGGAAGTCATACAAAGTGTTCCTTCCTGAAGTAATTTATCGCTTCCCTATATAAATAACGTGTAATATAAGATTGAAATAGGCAAGGATATTAATTTAATTTAGGCATCGAAATAAGACTCGGGAACCCACAGTTATTACTCCTTAATTCAAGAGCTCAAGTCAATAAAATATTTGTTTACATTCTACTTGATTTAATTATTGTGGAGCCGTATTTTATCGATTAGATTAACTCGATTCTATTTGTGATATTTATTACATTTCTGATATCATTGTCGAAAATCACTCGTTTAAGTGAAATGGACTTTGAACAAATTATATTTTCTTTCAATTTTCCGTTTTAACGGAGATTTATTGCCGTTATAATTATAACTATTTTTCAATAGACCGTAAAAACTTGCTGGATTTTTTGTACTAGGCTTTTGTACCTAGTTTAAAAATTACTCTCTCTTTACTTTTATGGTATATCATGTTACCAATATAAAAATACATTTAGAATGAGAGGCATACCTTAATGTTGAATTAATAATGTTAAATGTCTAATTTGTGATGTTTTGAATACTTGTCTTCTACAGGACACTCTGCTTATAGAAATATGTGGCATATTTATTGGGGATTCACGGAACAACAGTCTAATATTTTTTAATAAAGCAATTGACTCCATGATATATATGAAAGAGTAATTCAGAAACCTACAATGTTAACTATTCTTATGTCACCATAGCCAGCAATAAATATATGAATAGGCTACAAAACTAGATAAAATATGATTTAAATAATAACAGCGTGTACAAGTACATGTCATATCGTGATAAATGTAGATACTTATTAACTTTTATATAAATACCAGAACAAACAGGAGGTAGAGTCTCGGCCTCTTGAACAAGGGGTCCGCGGTTCGATCCCAGGTGCCGGCAAACTCCCCTTTCACGACACAAGCTTTTAGCTTACTGTGGAAGGTGTATAAAGTTGTATTTGGGTTTATAACAAAACCCAGATATATCTTTTTTAAAAAAAAAAAAAAACAATATCACATTATCTTTATAAATAGCGACAGTACACACAGTACCAATTATTTCTCGAAATCATTCTCAGTTTATGGTGCTCGTTGTTGGAACAATCTTCCTTCTTCGCGTAGAGTTTCACAATGGTTCAATGATTTTAAATCTTCTGTTAAGGAAAAAATGCTATCTTCTAACTCAGTATCCGTTCCCTAGCCACCTCTGATCCATAATCCCTACCACATGTTGGGGGTGTGTCAAATATTATTTTAATTTTTTTTCTTTTGTTGTGTATTAATGTTTTGTATATATTTTTTTGTAGGTAAATTTATTTTTCCTAGGTTTATCTCAATGTATCGTGGTTAGATGGAAGAAATCACTTTATAGTGATAATCTCGCCACTGCACATCGTCCTAGTTTTTAAAATTTTATATTATTTTGCTAACACTGTTATATAATGATGATGTGCAAAAAGAATAAATAAATAAACTAGTTGCAAATAAATCAGCACCTGACGTTTCGAACTCAATGCTCACGAAACTGGTCGTGCATAATCAAAACACTCAATAAAAAATAAAAAAAATATTGACTAGTTTAAATTAAGAGTAACAAAGTTACTACCATTAGTATTAGTGATATGATAAACTATATTAAAATCTTAAATGACAGTATATATTTTAGATTAAAAAAAATCCAAGCAAATTTATTTGATATGAAGGGGAGATAGAAGTTAATTCCAAAGAAGAGAAGAAAATAATTCTGAATAAAAAATAATTATGTACCAGAAATATCTTAATGAAGAATATTTTTCTACGTTGTAAAGATATCTACTGAAATTAATTTGTGTTTGTCCTGGTAGATATTTTAACTTCAAGATTTTAATTTGAAAAAAAACTAATAACTTTACATCAAAACTTTCTCACAGTGTTTTTTCTCAATAAATCTTCTTCTGAATACAATGAACGTACTTTCTACGAAAATTTTGTAATTAGATAATTTCAACTTACGAGTAACATTATATTTATCATTTTTCTCACCGAGAGGATCGGTGGATCAGTAGCCAAGTGGATCAACTGCTTGTAACAACATTGTTATTCGTCCTCCACATGTCAATAAAAGTTAAGACATTCAGGCAAGGTAACATACCTCATCGCTGAACCGATGATATTAATCATCTTAAATCGTGATGGTTTAGAAAAACTTCCCCTTTCTAAGTATTTATTAATTTCAGAATATTGTTGTATGTTTTTTTTTGTATTAACAGTCATCCAATACACGATACTTCATTCTAAATACACCCATAGAAAAAGTATACCTAAGTCTATTCTAATTGCAGACTAATGATAGAATACGTGTTCAAGCTTGTTTAGTTAGAGTTACCAAATAATATAAGTCTATAATTTGTTATAAGTACGATACTTCATAATATTATATATTATATTCTCTTGATCTCAACTAACAAGGGAAATAAGATTATTGACTTATAAAGCAAACCATAGAGTTCGATGTGGTTCTTGATTTCTATTTGTCAGGGTTGGTGTAAGTAATGGAAAAATAACGTTGCAGCAAGAAATTGGCTGTCAGAATGATTCCATATTAAACTCTCATAGCAATCTCAACAAATTGCATCACGTAGATTTCATAATGAATTTGTATAAAGTGTATTTTTGATTTTAAAATCTTTCGATTTGTTGGGTATTCTATACGTTTGTTTGATATTTTATAATTTTCAATGGAAAAATAGTATTATTTACGTAAAATCTTAACGATTCTTTGAAATCTTTTAAAAAAATATTCTAATCCTAGCAAAAACTTAGAAATAATTTTTTTCACAATTCATTTGTTTCTTAGAACAACACAACTTTCATGCATTCTTTAAACGTTTTGTAAAAACTTTCAAAAGTAATTTAATTAAATGATACACAAATTACAGTGCGTGTTTTAATCATAGAAAAATAAAGGTAATGTTACTATCATTTTTTAAAAAAAGTATAGTTTAAAAAGGGTTATGAATTAATTAATTAATTAAAAGATAATCTTATATTTAATTATCAAACAATGAAATACTTTGGTTGAAGTCAAATAAGGTGTACGAGAGAGATTTTGTATGAGAAAGAGAACATTGAAAAATGTAGAGTGCTCGACGTCAACGATGCTCTAACCTCTTTTGATTAATTCAGTGTTATAAATAACGCTCCTTACAATCAAGCTAATTAATCTTGGCAGATGATGAAAACGGTGCGAACACCAGCTGTTAATTGATGCGGCTCTAGAATACAATTGAGCGGGATCAAAACTTAATTACGGCCATAAATAATAGGTACTTGAAGCGCTCAGGTCCCTTACTATAAATTATCATGTGTTTCGCTTGAAAAGGAAAATGCTTATGTCGGAAAACGCTTACAGGATAAAAGTACTTTACTCTCAAATGGTAGAAAAAGGATTACATATTTTAGCGATAACCAATCTCTTTCCATTAGTGGGATCAGAGTGGTTTGATTAGCCGAAGGTGTATATCAAATGGATTTCCATCAGAATTTACTCTAACACTTTATTGGAATAGCATCCTCTTCTATCAGAGTGAATAATTTATATAAAAGATATAGTAATAGATATTCTGTAAAATAAAATTCTGTTTTTAAACAGTGTGAAGTATGTAATTTATACACTTTATAATATTATTCATGATAAAAATGGCAATAAACATAATATGTAAAATAAAAATGACATACTCAAAGGATTTGATTCAATTTGTGGTCTTCATATAATATATTCATTTTACTATTATGATATGTTTTCATATTTTTAATGAATATATGTAAATTCAGATAAATATTAACATAAATCTGATGCACGATAATTCATGTAGTATTTGGATCGAACAAGGCTATTGTATAACACACATATTTCATACATTTAAATTAATACCTGTTATACATGAAAGCGAGTGCTTTGTACAACAATGAAAGACTTTTTAATATATTTTTTAATTAGTGCAACAGATTAATACAGTATAGTGTGGTTGATTACACAAAGCTTTTCAGTTGTGCCCGACATAAATTGCCTAGGAGAAAGGTTACTTTAAACTACCTGTGTACTAGTAGGAGAAACTCTTTACCAGTGCACTATTAATAACGTTGAGACAATCAAAAGAAATGAGAAAACAATTTCATTTAAGTTTCGAAGTATTTGCGTATTATATTTAATAGACATAATATTTTTGTAAACCATTTTAAAAATGAATATCGGACTACAACTGAATGATTTTTTCAGAAGCGTAATTTAAAGATGAGGTACAAAAAGTTTATACAAATCATATTATACATAGTGTAGTATATTTTGTAAATTTAATATATAGTATTAAAACTAGTTTTTAGTTCGAATTTATTTATGTTAAAGTTACACGTATTTTTATTTTCGTTCGAGATTGATTAAGAGATTCCAGTTTGTGCTAAGAGTAAAGAAAGATGTTCTTGATCATCACATTCCTACAAATAAATAACAATTTATAGTAAATTTCTTTTTTTAATTTTTACGGCCAAGGCGAATTTATTTTATAATTACCTTATTGTTCATGTTTCTACGCTTCATAATTAGTATGTTTTGCTTGAAAGATGGAAATGAGTTCCATCCCTTTCACATTCCACCCTCCTTTCCTCCTTCGTCAGAGACCCCGATAAAATAAAAAAGATGCGTGAATATTTGAATTTATGTCACGTGAAGATATTTTTTATATACATCTTTTACATAGGTACATTTTTTACATACATCTTTTACACACATTTTTACATACATCTTAAATTCAGCGATGAAGTTTGCCACTCATCCTGAATGTCTTGATTTTATATTGGCACGAAGAGGACAGCTTGCAT